>JANHGN010001342.1:24514-79370 GCA_024605025.1 Megaceryle maxima | reverse complement strand
TTTTTTATGGTGTTGTCTTTTGTTGGTTTTCTTTTTAAGGGGGAAAGGTAGGAAGAATTTAAATTTGTCTATAGATAGCTTAGCAGGAGAAAAAACCTTACCTTGTAAAAAACACCCCAGTAATCCCAGTTTGCCGTCAACAACCATGAAAGAAGTCTTCTCATCAGATCATGTGTAAACATGTATTTTTAAGTTTTAAACTCAAGGGGGAATATTTCATACCTTTTGAGCATGTGATACTAGGAATCTGTAATACAGTTCCCAATTATTAACTTCATTTTTCTTACTGTTGTAGCTAAAGTCAAAGCCTGGCAATGTAATAAGTGCATACTATTCTTAGTCAATAACTCCTCACTTCTCTACTTTCTCATTATGTTCAGAGTGCAGGTCTACGACTGTTGTGGTTTAAGCCCACCCAACTGGCAACAAAACACTACACAGCTGTTCGCTTACTCCAAAACCCTCTGGTGGGATAGGGAGGAGAAAATACAACAAAAGGCTCGAAGGTTGAGACAAAGGATGGGAGTGAGGGGGCTTCCTCACCAGTTACGTTCACCTGCAAAAGACAGACTGGACTCCGGGGAAACAAAATCAATTTAATTAAAGCAACAAACCCACCACCAATACCTGTCACGTAGTCCCTGTCAGTCCCTACTACAGTGCTTTAGAGCTATAATGCTTTACCCATTCATTGTTTGTGGCCAATGAAGTTTAAGTCTTAACTGGATAAATAGGAGCTTCTGAAGTTTGTTCTTTATTTTCCCTTACAATTTATTGGCATAAGAACCTAGGAATAGACATGTCAGGTAACTTAAAAACCACCATCCAGTCCAGCCTGAATATGCTGAGGGCCAATAACAGATATGCAGGACAGAGCATGATGTCAAGGATACCATGATATGAGAAAATTTCAGAGTCTCCTTGTTATTTTGTACTTGTGCAATCATATTACTCTTCTCAATACCTGTAAAACACAGTCACAATAAAAAACCTTTTCTCCGTAGGCTTGTTTTGTTTTGTTTTTAATATTTGCTTTTTTGTAGGTATAAATGACCAGAAAAGGAATCAACTGTATCTTTTATCAGAAATGTGTGTATTTCTTCTTCATGTGTTAACAAATGTTCATGTGTTAACCTCATGTGTTAACAAACTTGTTATTTCTTGTTTCACAATGATTGTAACCACAATCTTAAAAACTTAAATTAAGATGAACTGTGTCTTTTGCACCTCAGAAGAGAGCATGTAAATATACTTCTAAGAAGTTCAGGACAGGAGCTAGTTCACCTGAGGGCTAGACAGGACAAATAAAAGTGAATACTCAAGCTTTAGTTATTTTACAAGAAAAAAATAGCTGCCTTAATGTATATCCCATTCTTAGCCATTAATGCCTTTGACTCGTTAAGAATTTGACAAATTTTCAGTCATATATTATTAATTAGAAGTTACATTTTAGTGTAAATCACACTTCTGAAAAATTTCAGCTATGTCAAAGAAGTACAGAAGAAATTAATCTTGATAGAAAATTTGAACCTTCTCTTTTTGCACAGTATGCAATCCATAACAACATCACAATTATGCTTCTTTCTCTAAAATCCCTGATTTTTAATTTCTTTTGCAAGGACATTAAACTAAAAAATTGAAGTTCTTCTTCAGATATCTGGTGTATTTATAGTTCTTATTCAATGACAATATCACAGCACAGGAAACTGTGCATAATAATCTATATAGGTTAATAGCCTGCCAAAAGTGTATGGGGCAGGTCTCCCTTTCCTGACCATTTCTCAGAATGGTGTCTAATAAGAATGTCCCCAGTTCTAATTAAAGAACTGTAAATCAAGGTTTAGACATAAGAAATTTCTCTAACTTTAAACATCCTTACAGTGCTTTGAAAGACTTCAGTATTTCTCCTTCTAAACATGTCAGTCACTGATCTCTGATATAAGAGACGGATACTCTCATGCCTGAGGAAAAAAATTTAAAAAAAAAGGAAAACCACCTCTCTCTATATCCTAGATAAATAAATCAGAAAAAAAAAAGCCAGGAGTACCAAACCAATGAAGTATGTACTTTTGCATCTAGATATTTCTGTTCAGTAAGTTATCAATATGTCTAATACAGTGTTTTCCTCCATATAAAATACAAAATGCATCTAATTTCTGAAAGGGAAATTCACTTAAAATGAAGCCTCATATTAAAAAGAAACTGAAGCATCAACCATTAAGGCAACATATAAGCAGGCAGCATGAATACTGTATGAAGATTATATTAGAGGCTCAGAATACCTGCATAAGAGTTTTCACAAAATCATAGAATCATTGAATGGCAGGGGGTGGAAGGGAGCTCTGGAGATCATCAGATCCAACCCCCCCTGCTAGCTCAGGATCATCCATGGCAGGCCACATAGGAACAGACCTAGGCAAGTCTTGAAAGTCTCTAAAGAAGAAGACTCCACAACCTCTCTGGGCAGCCTGTTCCAGTGCTCTGTCACTCTCACAGTGAAGAAGTTTTTCCTCATGTTGAGGTGTAACTTCCTGTGTTTCACCTTGCTATCATTACCTCTCGTCCTATCACAGTGCCAACTGAAAAGAGACTGGCCCCTTCTACTTGACACCCACCCTTCATATATATGTAAACATTAATAAGATCCCCAAAACTAACGTTGCTTGAAAAGCTGCAATACTACCCTGTTCAACACTTTCTCCTCTGAATGCCTGCAAGGGATACTGACAAAGATTAGAAGCAAGTTTCACAGAAAGTGAGATTAGATCGAGTCTTCTCTGTGTATCTGTGGTTTCCTTCTACAAAAGCTTACAGTAACAGAAAATATTGGTTTTGGTTTTTACCTTGATGAAGAACTATTGAATAATTTTACTTTAATTTATAGTGGTAAAATATATAAGCAGATTAAATAGAATACATAGAGTATATTTTATATAAATGCAATCCTATAAAGCAAATTAATCAAAGCATAACTCTATATACAGAAGCTTAATAAACTTGAGAACCACTTACAAGACTGAGACAATATTAATGTAGTGAAAAGTGAGGAATAAATGGGAAAATAGAAAGAATTTTTTTTTAAGTAGAATGGGAAAATAGTTATTTTTCTACTCTAGTTACAACAAAATGCTATATATTATGGATTAAACCTAAGTATTTTCTAGCAATTTAGTCATCATCATCCTTGTGCTTCTGTAGAATTTCTATTATGAAATGCAAAATTGTAACAAGAACAGTCCCTGATGAGAATAAATATTGTCAACTATGTCTTCTTTCATTGAACATAAATTTCCTGGAAATTTCTGACCAATTATATTCCTGGCAGACATCATGTTACTTGATAAGTTGATAAGTTTTGTACAAATGTCTGAAATTCAAATGTCTTTGTTAGTCGAAAAAGCTGATAAGTCTTTGTTAAGTAAATTACAGTTCTTTCTCAAAGTTATGCTAGATCAGAAAATATTTACCATATTCTGGGAGGAAGAGCTTTACCCTGGTTACATCCCAGGTTCAGGTTAGGTCTAAAAGAACATACAAAATCTGACATCTTCTTTGACTCCAACTACCTTCTCTTCATACTTACACTTTAATTACTGTAGAAACAGATACAAGCACATGAACTACAAGGCAATGCAATATGCTTAAGAGGCATCTCCAAACTGGGTATTCAGTGAAATGGAATTACTAAGCATTCAGACATGACTGCACATTAGTGGGTAAATGGAAACAACCACTGTAGTGACTTCTTCAATGGGCTGATTTTGGCATTTACTTTTGAATGACCTTGCTGTATTTTGTTAGGTATTGTTCAGCTAGGTCTACATGTGGTTAAACAGCATGTTATTAATAATTTACTTGATGTTGCTTTCTGTTGCCAGTCAGTAGATTCAAAGTCTGTGAGTTCTGGAATTTTTTTTTCAATTCATTAGATAATTAGGTTGGATAGTTATAAAAGTCAGAGCAACACCAGCCCCCAGCAATGCTTGTCACATAAATGACTCAACACAAATGTATTTTTGAAAACAAGCACAATTTAACACATGGCATTATTCCCCAAATGCAAGATGATCTTCAAAGTGAGGTTCTCCCTAACATGTTGAGCCTTTTAAAGGAAATTATCATACTTTTTTTTTTTTCCCTAGACTGCAGTTTTGGGGATGAGGGATGTGTTGTTGTGTCAGCTAGATGCAGATGGGTGGAAAGTTTCACATAACCTCTGAAAAGGAAGAAAAATATTTTCTTGTGGAAATATATTATTTTTTATTCCATATATTCAAACTTATTTTGTCTCTGATTTGCTTTCTTATTTTTCTTTGTTTTTGCATTTTGTCTTCTTTTTAATTTTTTAATTACTTCCCACTTTATTTTTGCTTATTTATGTCTTTGAGTTCATCCCTTCACTGTTTTCTAAATGTTGCAAAATATTTTTTCTATAAAGACAGTTTCCAAATTCCCTCTTTTCTGCTACACCCTCTAAACTTTCCAAAATAACATAGATTAACATCTTAGAATTTAGAATTAACTTTTAAAAATAAGTTTTAAAGTGGTCTAATATATTCTGTAACTAATTCTAAAAGTATAGAGGATTTTATAATGTTCCAAATGCATCAGCATTTGGATCAGATGTAGTTCAAAATGAAACTGTCACCTTGTACAGATCTGCAGAGCTTCAGAAATGGAACATTTTGCTCTTTCATACGGATTCCCTCAGTAGTATATTTAGAAGTTAAAATGACAGATCTTATGTTCGTTCCATGTAGTGTTATATACAAGGGGTTTTTTATGTCTTTCTACTGTCAGTTTCTTTTATTATAGCTCTTTTGACAGTTCTTCATTCTGCATCTTGAATCATTTGGTGATGCATTCTGTTTTGTTTCTTCTCTAGCTAGTATTATTTTTTCTATGTATTATTATGCTCTCTAATATTAAAAAAAAACCTTAAAAAACCTGTAAAAAATTATGGCATAGTGTGATCTTATAGCGTATATCAAGACAGATTAATTGTAGCTATTGTTTTCGATTTGTACTATAGTAGTACGCAGCTGATACACTGATACTAAAAGTCTAGGTGCAGATAAAATTTTGGTAAAATTTGCTGTATTTCTGAGAGGTTTCTTCTCCTCACTAGCTTGAGTATGAGTCAAATTGCTTCTTCAGTGTCAGCTGCTTTTGGAAATGTTACACTTGTCAAGCTGCATTTCTATAGCCCCATGCTTGTCACAAACATGTTCATTATGCATCTTCTCTGGTGTCGTCTTTGCTTCCATACAGCATCACCAAATCAATTACAAATTCAGCTCTGTCATGGTTCTTAGGGTAAAATTTATTTAGGTTCTCTGATTTGTAAGTGCACGAGTTCCAGTCTCACCAACTATTTACAGGGTGTGAAAAACATAAGCACAGTGACAAAACTGCAAAACAAATATAGGAAAAATCTTGTACAAGGTAAATGTCTAAGAAGGGGTCAGAAATTGTTGAACTTTCTTCATTAATCTAACTTGCTCTTTTTTTTCTGATTTTTGCTCATTTGCTTTTAAAATGACTAATGTCTTCAGTCCTTTTACTATTAAAAAGAATTTTGTAAGCACTTGAACTTTAAGCCTGAAATAACAATATGTTTAAATACACTTCCAAGATTACTACAGATAGGATGATTGCCACAAAAAGACTGATGCAATTCACTTAGCTTATAGTCCAAGACTCTGGTTGTCCTACTAAGCTTTCATATAATCTGACATCTAATTATTTTATTTTATTTTTTTCTTTAAATACTCTCAGATGCCTTTTTCTAGCCCTTCCCTAGAATATCTGTGACCTCAACATAGCAATATTTTAGCTCAGTTTTCATAGTTCAATAGTTATGCCATTTGCTTAAAAAATGACATTTCGGTTTTAATGCATATCTCAGCTTATTTCAGCAATTTTTCTTATACTATGACTAACATTATCGGAGAGATATTTTACATTGCCTTATCCTAGATATCCTCTTATTAACCATATATTTACTTCAGTAGAAAGTCAATATTTCTTTTTTATACTGTGTATAGAAGAATGAAGAATGCCATGAAGAATTAATAAGAATGGCATGTACTGGAGATTGTACTCTCTGCTATAAGGCAATGGTTTGCATTTGTCCTCAAAGTGCTTAGATTAAAACGTCATAGAATAAGAACACCATCTTATTTAGTTGTGATCTTTTAAAAGGAAAGATTGGGCCCTGCTTTGACTTTAAAAGAAAGCTTACATAGACAACTCAAACTCAGGAAGGAGATGGGCATGCAAGCAGAGGAAAGTCCATAGCCAGATTTATGTAGGATTTCAGGCACATGTTGCTGTTGTCCGTTCATTTTCCTTTACCTTGGGTTTGCTGTCTGCTGTGACTAGCAGTTTTTTCTCAGTTGAGGTCCATGAAGCACTTTGCAGGATTCAGGAGTTTCAAGACATGTCCTTCCTGGTGAGGTGAGACTGCTCAATATGGTCCTTGAACTTCCCAGTCAGGCTTCTTTTTCCCCTTGTGATTATATTTCTCAAAATTTCTGTCTTCATAAGTGGTATAAACTACGGGCACATGATATGTTTTCACCATAGTCAAATGAATCTCTAAGGAGTACTAGAGACCTCTGCCAATTAGCAACAGTCCTGATATACATTTATTCACCATCGCAGTTTCTCTATCATCCCCATTTCAACAAATAACTTCTTTTAGTTAAGTTTATATCTGGAGATTTTTCTTGAAGAATAGATGGTACTTAACATTCATAAGGAACATTTTTTTTCCCCTCCCATGTAATATAAAGTCTTACAGCATGCATTTTATGCTTTTACATATTTATTTTTACACAATTACAGCATTTTATGATAGAAGCATTTATGGAAGGCCTTTAGTGTACATTGGAATGGGCTTACCAACCCAGAGAGAGTCAAAGCTGATGGTTCTAGATTTCTCTGAGATTGCTTCTCAATGACAGATAAAATACTCCTTTAACAGAGCACCTGGTTGGAATATAACAGTGTTCCTTGAGGCTTGGATATATTAATAAAGATTTAATTTCAAACTCTAATATTAAAAATGTCTACTCTTTCACATATGACTTTAATATGCTTTTGAGACATTAAAATATAATTTCCATACTGATATCATGAGCTATATTATGTTTGCTGCATTTATACTGTCACTCAGCAAGTATTTCACAATCCCACTTTCACAGTTTTCTGTATATACTGGCATAGTGACTGGGTTGCACAACTAAGTTGTGATTCATTCTGGTTTAGTATTCTGGTCCAGATATTTTTCTACCAAAGAGTTTTATATATTTGGGGTTGAAGTTTAAAAGCAGTCATTCTTTTAGCATGAGTGATCGTGAGTGAAATCAACTGATGTTAGGAGAGATACTGTAACTTAATTCTGATCATATTTGTACATATAGTACTAGAGGCACTAAAAACTAGAAAAGGTAAATCTAGATAAATCATAGTTTTCTCTTCTTTGCATCAAAGACCATCAAAGGTCATTACCTTTAATAGTTTATTTATAACTATATTCATATGTATATATGTATTGGGAAATATGTATGCGGAAAAAATGTAAACCATAGTTCTCACTGAGAGTACTCTTCCTTTAAGAATAACTAATAAAAAGGGCAAAAGTTCACAGTGTTGTGCTACAGTAAGACAAATCTTATGCATAGCATTCAGCAGCTCAGCCTCTAGGTAGTTGCCCTTCTTGCACAAGTAGCAAAATAGGGTTCTTCCCATCTGTTAAGTCCTGACAAAATACCACATATAATAATTAAAACCTGTTTCTGTCTCAACTGCTCAAAGGCATCTGTATGTTTGCATATTCAAAACACCTACTTTCATGAACAATTATAATCACCAATTGCTTAAATTTTCATGTAACTACATGCATGTCTTGGGCTTTGACCTTTGGAAATAGTTAACTGAGAACCAAAATAGCTGTAAGATCCTAAACTCCACATATTTTTTTCTAGACGCTACCTTGGATATTCAAAAGGAAGTTGCCTTAAAGACTTTTTTTTTTTTTTTTTTTTTTAATTGGGGTTGGGGGGGGTCAGTGCAAAAGAACCTTCTAAAAGAGATTCTCTTTTTCAGGAAAATCAAATAGTAAACCATATAAGAGCTGTGTTTTGCATATGGAAAATTGTGAATAACAATCCTATTAAATAATCCTGTGCTTTGCTTCTGTGTTCTTGCCTTCCTTTAACCTGTTTTTGAGAAGTTCATTGGATTTTCTCAAAGAGATAAGGAATTTATCCACTCTAATGCAAGGTCCACTCTAGCTGAATTTTAGTTATCTTTTACTGCTTCATTTTCTTTTGTTGCTATGATGTGCTTCTGATAATGATTGAACCATTAAGAAGATATAATACATCTAGAAAATTATTTTTCATTTAGTTTTCTAACATTATAGCCACAGGAAGAAATACCTACCATTGCAATATGAACAGAAATCTATTCTCTTTTGGAAGAAGACTTGCAAAATCCTACATGCCACATAGAAGATGTTCTCTTGCTTTACCACACTTTGATGCTACCTAATGGTTTATTTATGAGGTTATATAGCCCACAGTGATGCCTTGATGATGTACTCAGGTTGTATATATTCAGAATATCACAACTACAGTAAGTATTGCTAACCAAGTTGTAATGCTTTCTGAGCAATCATCATGACATACAGGATTTTATCTCTTGGTGTTATTAATAACAGGAAGAATACAAAAAATTTATTATATAAGTGTGGTTTATGGATTTTTGAGTCTGATGAACTCTTTGTGTTAAGTTTTATATTTACATGAAAAGGTCCAAATTCATGTATTTGTATAGGTCTAGCAATCTAGAGGTAAAACAAGGTGAATTTAAGAGATTGGAGAAATTAAAAATAAACTGTTTGAGTTTTTTCTTCTAAAGAGAAAAAGAAAAAAAAAAAAAGAATATTTCTTTTTCTGTATGATACAATATATTTTCCTCTTATCCATGCTTTGGAAGAGCCTATAATACTATGACTGATGTGAAAGTGAATACTGTAGGATTACTGAGGAAATGTAATGTAACATTAAAAAGTAACATAATATTAATATGTGATGTTGTCTATAAGGGATCTTAGTGCTTTGACATATTAAAAAGAAAGAACACATTTTGAAAAACTGAGTGGATATTTGCAGATAACAGTTTAAAGCAAGAGTAAGTGAACAGGAAAAGTGCCTTATTAACTATGCTGGATTGTTTTTTTCTGAACAGATTCATAGTTTAATAGAAAAATTAAAATAAAAGATATGAGTTTTTCAATAAATATTTTAAGCATTTGCTAGAGTTCCAATTTTTGTTCACTAACCTGAAGGACATCAGTTGATACACTTGATACTGCTATAAACTCATGGTAGCCTGCACCTTCTATTGATATTGAGGAGGAAGGATATTGGACATTCTTTCAAAATCCTTAAATATGCTTCCCTAAGGAACAGAAGTCTTTTATTAGATCACTTAATCTTAATTGTCTCTGTTGATATTAGCATTTAAAATCAGCATTAGCTTATTAGTTTTATACTAGTAACAAAAGTGTGATGTCTTTTGACCATAAAGAGCCTTGCATAAAGAGAAGTCCTAAAGTTTATGAGTTTTTCTTGTCAGGAAATATGAAGCTTACAAAGCAGCCAGATTTAGAAATGCATGTTCTCTTATCTTTGAAAGTATATTGAAACACCTTTGAAATCGCTGTGCTGATTAACAGATCCTTTTAATTTCAGAAACAGATAGAAAGTTATGTCTCTATTGCATGCAAGTCTTGATTACATTGTCACATTTGTATACCAGGCAGAAACACTTTTCCAAATGTGTTCAATAAAGCAAGACTGAAGCTGGCTTTCATGGAAATTGAATCAGAACTTTACTCATTGCAGGAAAGAAATTGAATGTTTTTGAGGCCTCAGTGTCATGTTCACCAAATAGGAGACATAGTACAGTCTTTCCAACATTACATCAGCAGAAGCAAAATACCATAACACACTTATTATTCTTTCAGAAATTTAAGGGCAAAAATTCTCCTTAGTGTATTTATGCTTAAAATTCCCATATATGCATAGCTACTACAGAGTTCTTTAAGAAATATATCATTTCTTTTACTGCACTCTAAAAAATTCCTGAGGTAGTATTGGTACCAGACCATGACATCAGGCTTGTGGACAATATCCTCCACCCATATAATTCCAGAAAACATCAGTAATAATTCCCATATTCATCTTATGAAATGTAATATATCATACCTTTTACTGAAAAGTGTAATATGATTTTGCGATGAAAATATTTACTACATGCTGGGTGCTACAGACTTAACAGTATGCTTAAAACAGAAGAAATTTCTGTGATATTCTTGAATAGTGTTTTTCAAAATCAAGGCTTGATAAAATAGAAGAATCTATCATAAAAAGTAGACTTCAAAAATAATTAAATGTCAGCTGAGAGCTATAGAAATTAAAAATTACTATTTCTTTTTAATTTGTTTGGAGTTAGAAATAACGATGTTGATAGTTCTGTAACTTTATTCCAAAGGACATAATGAGCAATTATATCACACATGATAGATTCAGCAGTGAAATATTATCACTTGGCAGCTGGGTCTTTTACAAAGACAGAGTATAACAGAGTATGAACATGAAAAGGACAAGAACTAACCATCTGCCAAAAAAGACTGCATTACAATTAAAAAAAACCCAAAACATATCCCCAAAAAAACTAAAACAAAACAACCAACCAAACAAAAAATAACAACAAAACCCCCAAAACTTTAGAATCAATTTACTTTACATCTCTGTATTAATCTTGTGGGATACGAATGAGGAGTATATGCAGCAGGTGATGGATTAAAAAAAAAATAAATTAACTTGCATATTATATTCAAAAAAATGGTTTTGGTTTCATTGCCAGTGTAGTCTTGATAGAGTCTTTGCATGCTTTATGTGCATACTGACATAGATTGCTTGTTGACTTCAAAGCAATCTACACATATCAATTTGACAGCAGAATTTAACTGTCCGTGTACTACTCAACATTATTCAGAAAAGCTGTGGAAATATACACTTGTCTTAGTCTACAATAGTCATTCCTTGTAGGTGGAACAAAACATTATTTAGTATTAATGATATTATTCAATGTAAGAGAAACAGAATTTCCAGAGGAAGTATAATTCTAAGGGAAGACTACAAGGAAGACAAGCTCGGGCAGTACAATATCCAGTGAAGAGTAACATTCAGTTCATGGCCCTGATATTGAAAATCCTGCCTACACATACAGTTCACTTTTCTCAGATTTATATTCAATGACTGAAAACATCCTCACAATTGTCTCATTGAGTTGATGAGAAGTGCCCTCTGTGTATGTCTGAATCTCCTTATTCAAACCTTGTACACGACCTTCATAAAGTCTTGAACTTAAAATCTCCCAAATTAAATTCTTCCTTTTAACTTTGAGATTAAGTTGTAGCTTGATGTATACTTAGCAAATGCACCTGACATTTATGATAAAGAGAGCTCCTAGTCTATTCCCAGTTCGGCTTGTAGGGAATGCATAACAATGAAAATGACTCACACTTAAATAACACATTTTAAAAGTCTAACTGAACATTAAAGTTCTCTTCTGAGGTCACTGCACTTGTATAGTACATGATATAGCACTTCCCCCCCTCTGTTCAAATAAAACACATGTAAATGATACATAGAGCAGCATGAGATCTTTGATAGAATACAAGGCTTTAATTCCATAACAAAGCAGGTTTCTAAACATTATACAAAAATCTCATCTGCTTATTTAATATGTGTTTGATGTGATATAATCACTTTTCACAATGGCATTAACAGGATTAGAAATTTTCTTGAGGGCACACGCAGAAATGATATAAAGAATTTCCAGGCCTACAAGATTCCTGAAAGAAGCACTCATTAAATATTAGGCCCAAATGTTCACAGTACTCATGACTTCATATCTGAATATAAAACTAGAAATAGCTGGAACTAGTTTGCAAGGATATTGAGCACTCATAATTCCAGTTACAGCCAGACTGTTAGTGGCTGGCAAACTGAAAAACTGGCTCTATGCATATAATCAGCTGATCTTTTTGTAGGTCTTATGGGACCAGCAATGAGTCTGCAAAATTTCTACGTTCATTATATAATATACTGGCAGCTCATTTTGTTAATCTGTTTTGCTAGTGTGTCCTCATGAGTGAAGTCAAATATTATGATTTTAACCAGTGCTGCAGCCCTACTCTCCACATACCTGAGAAAAGTGTGGAAAGAGTAATGGTTTTCTACTCTATAAAAACTTGATCCAGGAAGCAGCTGCAAACCAATTTAGCCTTACAATCCTGTACAGCAGCAGCAGGATTTGTTTCAGCTTCACAGAATCTCAGGTGCTGGGAAGCAATGACATTTCCTTTCTCTTCAAATTCTGCCTCAAGTAAGCCAGTCACCCAGCTCTTCTAGTGTCATGATAAACAACAGTTCTCTTCCTGTACCAAAGACAGAACACCTGTGTAATGTCTGACTGATAAGAATAGATATAGACCCCCAATTATGTGAAACACAAGTCCAAAATTCTGTTGACATGTTACTACAGGTTTTTGGGTTGTTCTTATCTGACAATTGACATTTGTATGCAATTGTCTATGAATGTGTTAGTCACCCTGCTTCTTCAGGGACAGATTTGAACAGTAGCTTCCACTTGTCCGTGGAAGAATGAATACACATTTCTATTGCAGCTGTAACGGTGTGGCTTTTTTAGAAAAACAGCTTTAATGTGTCTTAGATACTACATTAATACTACATAAATGTAGTATTACAATACTACATTTTTAAGAAAGACAATCAATTTTGTCTCAAAGAAGAGGAGCTCATTTATGCCAGGAACGACTGTCTATATATCTGTTTCTACCAGGCAAAAATGCATTCTATCCATCAACAAGCATTTTAACACCAAGACCTACCATTATCCATAGCTTTTCACTAGTAGGTAACCATCCTATCTCATTGTAAATCCTTATGGCTGGATACTCAGCCAGGAGAACATTCAGAAGGACCAGTGTCTCTTTCTGCTGGTGGGTGGTTAAAGAAACATCAATAGTGGTGTGCTTAGCACAAATAACAGACATTCCTGTAGAAGAAACATGGCAAAAAAAGAATTTATCACTTTCAGAAAAAGTTTCATTAGGGCATTAAAACTGATCAGACTTTCAAATAATTCCTAAGAACTAACACTTTCACCTTGTAGTGAAATTTCCTTTGGCTAACAGAATGATGATTTAACTCTTTCCTCAGAAAATTAAAATTATATGAGAAAAGAAAATCTGCAACATTTAACAGGAAAAGATAATGTTAAATACTTTCAGGAGAATGAATTTTTAAATCCTGATCTGCATAATTGGATAGAATAAAGCAGTACTGTCCTCATGCCTAAATCTATTCAACTAATCTTGTTTTAAGCCAGCACTGAAAATATATTAGGTCTTCATACTTAAAGTCTCCATTATAATGTGCTAGCAGCTCTGTTAATGAGACTCCAACAGAAAGATGATAAAGGTGTTTGGATCTGCATGATATTTTACAGTTTAAAACATTTCTTTTGTTAATGGCAAAATTTATTTTATTTTCATAGAACCTGTTATTCAATAAATAGATACCACATGCTAAGTTTAATGAGCCTACCATGTTTGATAATTAAAATGTATAACAAACAGTATGAGAATTTTACCAGAGATGATTCCTGATACATCCTGAAACAGAAGATCAGAAAAACACAAATCCCAAAAGTCCCTTTCTCCTACTTTTGCTCAGAGGTTCATGTAAACATAGGGAATTGCATCTGGCTTGAAATTTCCATCTGAAGCTACATTAAACAACTTTCTTGTCTTGAGATCTACCAAACAAATCATGTATCTCACACACAATCACTCTCCTCTGTAATCAGCAACAAACCTCTGATCCTTAGAAGTTTTATCTGAATATATTTTTTTTTTAATACATACAGCTAATGGGCCTCATTCAGATTCTTTGGCTGTGGCTGAACCCCTTGTCTGCCATAGAAAGATCCACCTGCACTTGTGCTGCTCTACCCAAGACAACAACTTGACCCTGTACAAGGATTACTCTGATTGATAATCCTACATTTCTGTTCTAAAATTGATGTCTGTAATTGCTTTCTCACCAGGGCTAGATGGTTGTATCTTCTTGCTACTATTTGCAGAAGTAGCAGTATTCCCTTGAAACATACTAACTGTGCATATAACAAAGCTGTTAAGCAGTGGGCATCCCTTTTCCAAGCGATGCTATTCAGTGACCCCACTAATAACTTGAATGTGACCTAAAGAGCCACTAGACAGTGTGAATTTACTATTGGTCCAGAAACTCCATTCTTAACAGACTCATTTACTAAGTAAAAATTCCCAGCACAACCTAATATAGTTTGTGTGCCAGAATCTTCACATCACACACTCTCATACTTTCAGCTGTGAGATCAGATGGTCAGAGGTGCTTTTATTCCTCCAAACCTGCATTACAGTCAAGCCTGATAAATACCTAGCCACAGTATAATCAGATCATCTACATCCATTCTTGTGATAGGACACCACTAGAAAGTCCAATTCTCTAACAACTTCCTTTACAAAATCGGTCCAATTATTTTGCCTTCTACCATAAAGTCAGCAACATGAGTATGGTTCAGCATAATCTCTATATCATTATGATATAGTAATCCACACAGCGTAGGGTCTTTCTTCATGAAAATAGCATCAGAATGCCTAATCTGACCCTTCAACTAATGAAAAAGAAACCAACAACCAAACAAATAATCCCCAGGAATCCACTGTTATAGGACTGAGGGTGGAGAATAATCTGTACTGACACAGACATAAGTCTGGAAACTAAGACTGATTGTGTCCCACACCTTAGATAGACACTAATTTAAATTTTGCTGCTTTTTATCGCATTTCTGTAATTAGGTTTTTTTACAAACCCAAAAGTATTTTGTCAGGCTAGCCTTATCATTATAGCTTCTATTTTCAACCTGTAGTCAGTTTCTGTTGAATCTGTATTCTTTTTGTAAAAGATCCTAAAAGGTAACGTAAGAGAAAATTCTTTTATGCTAAATAATAATTTGTGAGTAGGAAATTCACCAAATTAGATCAACACTGGAAAATATTTAAGTCTGAAAACTAAAAGCATTAAAGTGCAGAAATGGAGAGCCATTGAAATAGCCTATAAATGATTCAGTGTATTTTACATGGAAAAATAACAATGATAATAATAATAGTAACAACAGTAATTCAGACAAGAAAAAAAACAAACTGGTGTAATGTAGCCAATTGTTATTGATTTTAATGAGATCATTCTGATTAGCATGAGCTTAGCATCTAGTATTTAATCTCTCCTTTTTCCAGGAAAGGTTCTTGCCTGTGCAAGCCAGATGTGTTTGTGTTTGGACTCAGATACTAAGCTGTTCATCAAAAGAGGATGATTATTTATACATAATTGCTCAGATGGCTGTAAATGTAGCACTGTAATAAGGAATCTAAAACTGTTATGGGATTTTTCAGTTTTAACATTTTAAATTCTGGAATACTTGGTGTCTGTGTTCTTAAGTTTACTTAGAATATAGGCCCACATCTGAACCTGTGATCCCAAAAGGCCCAGCTGTACTGCCTTATAACTGCAGAAGCACTTAAATGTCATAGATCTCTTGCTCTATTAACTCTTCAGAGATGTCTTTAGCATTTTCTCAGTTTCAATAGGGCTTAGTACACCAATTCATTAGTGAGCTTGTGTTGAGTCCGAAAACTAGCTGTTGCTCTTCCTGAGATTCTGTTTTGAAAGGTATGCTCTGAAACTGGTAGCTGACGCTCTCATAGTAGATGACATATAGAAAGCATTTTCAGCCCTTCCTCTTGGACGTATATCAATGTGCTGGCAAAATAATTAAGACATTTTAGACTCAAGAGAATCAAGACATTTTTAGATATAAATAATGCCATTAATATCTTCAATGGAGTTAGCCATGCCAGATAGGAAAAAACCCCACCTCCTTATCATGTATATGTTGTCCAAAACATTAAAAAAACCAAAATAGATATGATGGTGAGAGTTCAGACTTTGTTTTTGTACTTTCTCGCAGCTTTCTCTTCTGATGAAGCAAATTTGTTCTCAACCACTTGTTGGTCATCAATGCTCCTGAACATATGAACATCGTACAGGAACTAAAAGTGATACTGAATGGAGAAGGATGAATATTTGTGTGATTGTCATGCTTACTTGGGTGGATTTTGTGTATTTAAGTAAACATGCTTTCAGAGAATTCAGTCTACTTCATCATTTTTAAATGTAAAATATTTTTACATTTTCTATGTACTTCTGATGTCATCTTGAGTACTAAATTTTGGAATCTGACAGCTAGGATCAGTACAGAACAAGAAAACTTTGCTTTCCTTCTCTAATGCTGGAGGTACTGTGTATAGAGTTAATTCCCCATTATAATTTTTAAATGAGTATGTAAAATAATCCTGAAAATTCAGAACAGTACCTCAGGTTAACATTACATAGACTCATCTAAGATAATATGTTGTAAGGGTCAGTCCAAGAATATTGGAAAAATATGTTGTATTTGGACAATCTGTTATTTAATATTGAAGGAAGAAGAAACGAAGTCATAACCTAGTGCCAGTGTAGACCATTTTCATAAGCTGCAGAACATAAAGAACAGCTATAAAGTTTTTCAGATGATAGTCTAGAAAGAGCCATACTTCTTTAGTGATAGGATAAAAAAGGAGATCACATTCTTTTTTTCAATCATTTTTCAAAAGAAAAGCAGCAGGGCTGAGCAGCTGCAAGAAAAGAACTTAAAAGATAGACTATAATTATATTTAATGTTACAATTTTATAGCATTTCCTCAAGAGTCCTAAACTTTATCTGCAAAAATAGTCTTTCATAAAGTTCATCTGTAAAGATCCTTATAGTTGTTTTAATTGAACTTTTAATTAGACTGCATATATTACTGAAAATTTTTCCACTTTATGTGTAGAGAAGTGTCTCTTTGCCCATGTAAAGAGACCAAATTGGCATTTGCTTGGTATCTCCTTCAGAGCATTCAGATAAGGATAATTGCATTAGTTCCTGTCTAAATGATGTTTCAGACTGAAGCCCTAGGGCCAAAGTACTGGGTCTTAATTGGCTGCACTACCTAGTCTATTCATGTAGACAAATTAAATTAATTACAATATTTTGAAAATGCTTCAACAACAACTTTTAAGTGCAAAACAAGAAATAAGCCTCTGGAATTCCGCTGGAAATTAAATATACGTTGTCTTTGGAGAGTCAGCTATGGTACTTTATATAAAATATTGCTTTTGAAAATCAGAGGGGAGGAGTTATTTTTTATTATTTCTGTATGATTTTTCCATTAGAAATACCAGTTTCACACTGTTCTGAGCATCAGATTTTTGCATTATGATCACTGTAATGTGATGGTTTTTTATACAGCTCAACTAATTAAACTGTTCTTAAGGCAAGTGTCTTCTGGTTACAATAATCTGCACCTGTACACTTGACCACTCCTTTGACATGATAGTTCTAAAATATGCAAAATAAATATAATTCACAAAGCTGTCTATTTCTGTGAACTTAGATTTTGCCAGACAAGTGGCATAGCAAACCATCGTTTTTATGTAAAAACATGGAAAAGAGAATCTTTTCATGTTTTTCTTAGAAAACAATTCCTAAGAGATATATCTGAATATTGTAACATGTAGATTGTACCTAGATAAAAAGTAGAAAACCCTTTTAATTGGGAAATTTTATTTAGATCAAATAAAAATGTGTCCAAATTCATGTCCAGATTTTAATCTGAAAATTCTCTATCCTTTTATTGTTAATCTTCTTTTATTAAACATCAATGTCTTAAATTTATTTTTAAAAATTAATTTTTTAACAAATTTACATTGGAAAGTGAATTAATTTTAGCCTGTTTTTTCATGAACGCAAAATCTATGTTATCATCCCACTTATATGTGAAATCTTGAGTCATTATCTTAATAATATGTTAATCTGTTGGTGCACTTTAACCAAAACTGGCAACTTGATAGAAGCAATGATGATAATGAAGTTCCTACAAGTTTTATAAAAGACATGATCTTAAGTGGAGAGATCCATTTTCATTAGCTAATGTTACTTTAAAAGACATAAGTAGCTTTATCTCTTTAAATGAATTCAAACAGGTAAAGAAGCCTAATTAGAAAAGTTCCAGTATAGAAAAATAAAATTAAAAAAAAAAAAAAACCATGTGAAAGATTTAGTATCACTACTTTATTTCCTTTTTGTTTTCAGGTATGTGGCACCACATATGTAAGCAAGCACAATACAAAATCTTTCAGGTGACTATCCTTTATAAATTATATTCATCATCAAGTTATCATCTTCCCCTTTAGGTTAACCCATTCACTGGTCAAGCTTAGACTTCAGCAATGTTCTATCAAAATAATTCTTTTACTGATAAGAATTCACAGCAGCAGCTTAATGTTGATTACTTTTATCTCCAGCACTAACTGCAATGGATTACTCCCAGTAGTGTCTCCCAGAAACATGTAACTGATCCGTTTATAACCGTTACAATACATTCTTAATAGCTTTAAGAGGTAGAATTCTCATTCTGCAATTATAGTGGAGAGCTAAGCTTAAGCTATCTAGACATGCAAAGCATTTGTATTTCAGTTAGCTAGTAATACTTGGTCAGTTTGTCAGAATTCTCAGGAGAGGTACAATTCAAGTCCTGCAAAAGCATGCATAAAACTTGTCTTATCCCTGGAGTTGACCACAATGATGAGTATGTAGCAGCGAAACTGTTGGGACTGCCTATTTTATAATTCTAGTTCCTTTTCTGGCTATAGATCAGAGGCAGATCAGTTCAACATTGATGAATTTAATTTAATCAAATATCCCTCTGTCCTTGTCATTTAAAATAAATACATTATATGTAGATAAAGCAATGAAAATTATGCATCCTAGACCAAACTTCTGTGATCACCAGTGGTTTTGGCTGTGGACGATAGCACTTGACAGACACTGTTCATAGCATGGTATATTTAAAATGTTCAGCCCAAAACCCGTATTAATCCTATCTAATTTTCTTTAAAAGCTATGAAATGGTTTGAGACAACTGACTGAAATCACATACTTTGTGCATAATGATTACAGACATTGAAAGAACTTAAACAGGCCTGTATTTTTAAAAAGTGCACAAATTTGCAGTTATATTTGTGAAGGGATTCATCTCACCAAATAACACTTGTTTATAAGTTAGACCTTTAATCTGATTATATATTTAGAAGTTCATATTTAAGAGGTTTATTTACATTTGCAGATTATTCTTCTTCTAATAAAGAAAATTTGATTTATAGAAATATTTCAAACAATAAATTATTTTTTTCTACTGAAGTCTTAGGAAGAGCTTCAAATTATAATTGAAAAGAAAGATGGCAGTAATTGTATATAATGAAGCAATTTTGAATGCGGACTATCAAAAACATCACATTCAAAACTATTAATTATATGACATTCACCAAATAATATAAAACAAATGTAATAGTGTCAAATTTGAAGGAATAACTAAAATAAATGACAATGGACCACAGATATTCCATGCTCTTGAAATAAGAAGTAAACACTGCATTCAGGTTTGAGATTTTTATCACTTGTCTCATGGTATTTGATTTAGTTTAGGATTTTTTTTTTTCCCTCTTTTTCCTCTTAAAGACACAGCTTCTAAGATCTTTTGAGCACTTGAAATGTCAGAACTTTTTTTTTGAGAGGTATTATTCCAAACTTCCTGCCTGCAAAGAAAACTCTGAAATGAAGAAACTTGAAGGTGAAACTTGGTAGTCTTGTTAAAACCTCACCATTTTTAATCCCATTTTTGTCTGTTAAGATGCTTTGGTACTGATTCAAATGTATGTGTGACTGCATCACTGAGAAGAAATTTGAGAGTATAACCTTTCCTTACTTCTATTATAGCAGAATCAGCAATTCTAAAGGTGTTCAATGGGAAAAACACAGAGGGGCCTGGGAGAAAGGAGCACTGTATATATATTCTAGTGCCTATTCCTATAGTTGTTTGAGTATTTTAGCCCTACAGTTTTGGAATTTTAGCCCTGGAGTTTTGGAAAGGTGTGCTGTGAATCTATCCAGGAAGCAAAGGGAGTTAAATTGCCATATCCTACATGATGAATGTTCTATAATCAGAATGACTGAATAAAAAGAAGAAGTTGCCATGCCCATGGTATTCAGCATGCACATTTGTGCATATCTCAAAAAAGATCCCCAAAAAAGAGGACTGCAACACAGAGCTGAAGACTCTTCTTAGATCATTATTTCAATAACCATTTCATACAAAATTTTGAAATGGAAAAAAATCAGTATTTGTTAGAGCTTACAGTGGTATGTTATCTGGAATAGACAAAATGTGGGTTTAGATTAAAATATAAAATTTGTTTAGGTTAAAAGGCATTCAAAAATTAACTGTATCCTCCTGATAATTCCTTGAAAAGCTTCCATTTTTTTGTGACAGACAGACTGGAATTTCAGTAAAACAGATATCTGTTTTATATTTCTACTTATGGTATTAAACAAGCCTGAAAGTTTAACATTACATTAAAATAGTGGAAAAAAGATAAACAGGTGTGCTGAAAGAACCCATAAGAAGCATAAGGTTTCCTTGCGAACCAGCAGATTCCTCTTCCTGGTTGCCTCCCAACCTCTCAATGTCAAGTGTACGTGAAAAGCCCTGCTCCGCTCAGAAGGGTGGAAGTTGTTCCTGCAAGAGTCTTTCAACTTTCAGTCCTGTCACTCTTGGATACCTAATTCAAAAGAGAATAGGCAGCAATTAGAGTCAGGATACAAACTGCACCCAAGGACTGAAGGTTATGAACTTATGAACAAGTGTGGAGTAGGGGAGGGAAGAAATGATACAATAGGAGAATCAAAGATCATTTAAAGTGAACGAGAGAAAGAGAAAGATGATGAACAGTAAAATCAAGGAGGACTCCCTTCCCCCTACTCAGTGTAAAAAGCCAAAAGAAAAAAATAAAAAACCATACAAAATAAACATACGGGGCACATTCTTATAAACAGATAGATTGAATATTCAGTGCAGCCCAATACACAAGTGGACTCAAATGATATAAAGTGGAAAATACAGCAGATGATTAATCAAAAGTAAGGCTATCTGGGAGCATCATTCCAGTGTTTTGTCCCCTTTATTTACTTTGCCTCTGAAAAACAAACAAGTACTAACCAGTGGGAAAACAGTGAATATATTTTTTTTGCCATTTCTTTTTTCAGTTTTCAAAAACTATATATGACAAAAGAGTCAAATTATCAGAACTCAATGGGTTATGTAGCATAAAAGCCAAAATATGTTACTGTAATAACTAAGCATTCTAGGACCAGATAATATCTGACTACTATAAGAACAACAATAAAACAAATGGGAGTAATAATTAGAAAATTATTTGTGTTTGCCTTTCACTGACCCACTGCTGTGAGAAGTAATCTACAAGTGAAAAATAAAGGACAATTATCAAGAAATACATTGGATAGTCTAGAAAATAAAATTCTCAAAATGTTCTCACTACAGTGGTTGGGACTTAATTTAAATGTCTCTGGTTTAACACAGCACAGCAGCACAAACTCCAAGTACCACAATATTTTCTCATTCATCTTTGAGAACTCAAAAGTAGAGCTATCCCAACAGAACATATGTTCTTCAAAACAGAGCTTAGTGCAAGCTTATTATGGATGTATTCATTCTCTGCAACTTTTATTTTCTTAATTAAATTTTTGACATATTACTGTAAAAAATTGGTAGTGAAATGTGCTAGGAAAATGCTGAAGTATGTATTTAAGAAAAAAAAGTCAGAGAATGAGGATGTGTTATATAATAAATTCTTTCAAAGAGAACTCTTTGACTGAAAGATTTGGTCCTAGATTTTATCCTAATCTAATAGTACAAGTATACAGTTTAGTGTCAGCATTCATAAAATTATCTTCTTTGAACTTTATAAAGTTATTTGTGAGTAAAATTACTATCATGAAATGATAGTAAATTTGACCTAGCAGTCACTCTGTGGTTTGGTTTATCATGAGTAAACAGGTAATAAGCATAAACCTTAGAATTACATATTAATAGGTAAATGAATGAGGACATGGGATTGTTACAGATTTATATTAAGAATAAATACTGCTAAGTAGATATTATTAAATAACTACTCTTGTCCTTTTTTTCAGGAAGGATGAACGAGGCTAAAAGATGGGATGATAGAAAACAATTCAGTTGATGTTATATAAGTTTAAAGTAAAGCCTCCATCTGTTTTCACTCCGCAGAAAGGGCTGCACAATGCAGTTTTGCATTGGGAATAATTTTTTAACAATACTGAGATGCCTAATTAGCAGTAATACCTTTGAGAATATAATTCCTAATCAATAAGGTATGTCTTTTCATAGATAACAGAAAAATATGAATAATCTTGACTTTAACCTTTTAAAAGAGAACACAGCAGATATTAGCAACAAGTAGCAATGTTATAATCTCCGCTCATTTCATTGTTCTAGCCATTAAAATTTAAAGATCTGCAAGTGAAAGTGAAAACTTATAATGTAGCCACGTTTGCTTCTAGTTGAACAGAGGATATGCTTATGATATCTATCCTTCAATTTGCATTACAGGTAATGATGTCAGTTTTATACTGACAGTTAACAGGTATAATGTGGTGTTAATTGAATGACCTTTCACTTATAAGTGATTGAAGAATTAACTTCTTCAGCCTTAAATCACATTGTCACTAAGCAAATTAAGTGGAGAGATATCTTCCAAAGTATCTGCAAGCCCTGTAGCAGTACTAAGAACCAAAAGATCCAGCCATCTTGGAGATGAATTATTACTATAGTTTCTGGAATGTCAAGGATATGAGAAAAGGGAGACTAATTACTTCACAATGATTTTAAAAACCACCCAATATTAAAAAAGCAGAACAGCATGACTAAAACTGAACACATAAAATAAAATAAAATAAAATAATCAGAGAAAATATTTAGAGCTTGAGTACTATTTTATTTTCTTTTAGTGCAACATCTTTGATATTTACTCATTGCATTATTGCCTAAAAGTAGGGTCATAAATATATGACCTGTTATACGTTCTGTAAAAAAAAATATATATGTAAATAGAAAGAAGTGACATATCTGGACTTCAAGAATGTTATATGACATCTTCAGAATTAACTGTCTTCCTTATTCCATACCTAGCATGAATCCTAAATGTCATTAGTAAAAATAGAAAAAATATAAATATTCAAGAAAAGAAATCCCTTTCTTAAGCAATACAGATTAGTCATGTTTTCATTATTGCTCGAACATTGTAGCATGGCCTGCTGTGGAATTGTTAAAAGTCTATGAAAGGCTGTAGATTCAGAAGCTGTCTAGCCACTATTTTCTGTGGGTGTTACAGGTATACCTATTCTGCCAGTCAAACATTATTTCTCTCCTGTTCTAAAGGCCAGTTTTATATCATTCACTAATACTCACACACATGCATTTAGTGAATTCAGCATGAATTCTGGAGTTCCATGTTTGAAAACAGTGGAAGACAGACAGCAATAAGGATTTTTTTTCTTATGCTGTTCCCAAAGAAGGTGTCCTGTGCAGTGCCAGGAGTAGAACAGCCCACTCTCCCAGATGATAATGCTAATACTATGTCTTACTAAAATCAGCTTACCACAGATGGAACCATAGAGCACAAACCCTTCCCTTCTCTTTTTTTTCCCCCCTCTTGGTGGACATATCAAAGTGGACTTCAGCTACTTTGTTACCAGTTGTTTTCACACCTTATTTGCCTGGTACTGGCATCAGGGAATTCTGTCCTACCTGAAACAATGACTTCAGTAACTAAGGTCCAAAGAAGCTGTCATTAAGCTTTTAAAATAAGATGATAAACTCCAAATCTGGCTTTTACTGGATGTTTAGCACCATTAAATGGGAAGGCCAAGTTCTCTGCATGTTTCCATACTGTGCTTTTATCAGCTGGAGCTCAGTACAGGATTGTTTGCAAACTTCCCCTTCTGTAAAAGTTCAAAGCATTTAAAAAATATTTTGAATCTATACTTAATTCTCTAACATACTGGGACCAGCATTATGAAATAAAATAAATGTATTGCAAGTAGGTTGTAGGATTTCTTAGGCTAAGCAGCTGGTCATCTTCAAGAATATATCTTTATATTCTTAACTTGGAGTCATCATTTTTCTTTTTGATGCTTTCTGCACTTCACATAAAAGTTATATGAAGAAGTCTAGCAATACAAAGCACTTGGATACAAATCCAAAAAGAGATTAATACCTGCTTTCAATGAACAAATAACACACACTCTTGATAATATTACTAACTGTTCTTCTATAATTTCTGAATTTCTCAAACATAACTGAAATCTCAAAGAAAACTTTATACAAGTTATATATGAGTTGCAAATATTCACATTTTTTCTGTTTTGAATTATTTATTTCTTTACCAATTATATTACAGTATCCTATCATTCTCATCAAGTAAATAATCTCTATCAACTACTCAACAACCAAACTTGAACCTAATTATGTCATAGAAATCATAGACATGTTCTCAGAAATTGAATGTCTCAATATTGTATCATCAATATATGGAACAGTCAAAAAAAACCCATCAAAACCTAATGATCCTCTGACTTAATTTGAGCCAACAAAATTGTCATACTTCTAATAAAGTTCAGAAAATAATCTATAGAAGCATATCACAAATAACAGCACACTAAACTGGGCACTTCCTTTGAATACAACTGTTTGGATGGTAAAAGGTGTTGTCTCAGTTAAACATATTTTCTTCATTATAGATTATAGTAATAAAGTAACATCAGTCATGGAGTTTGAACATCATTCAAATTCTTGCTTCACCAAAGTTTTGATTTGTTTTATTAGGAAAAGGTCTACCAAGTTTTCTTTTTTGAAGAAAATCGTCACTTAATATAGCCACTGGTAGAAAGGTGATTGTAAGGGAATTTCAGACTTTTACTGAAAACATTACACAATTTATTTTCAATAGAATGAATTCTGTAAAGATGAAAAGAAAAATCCTTCTAAAATAATAAGAAGTTTCAAAAAATACACTTAAAATTCATTTGAAGTGCTGCTTTTACAGGACAATGAATACAGAAACTGAGAAATCCACATTATGTTTTCCTCACTCAAAGTCTTTCAAAACAACAAGAGAAAGAAAAGTGTTACCCTGAGGGAAAAGAAATATGACATTTATAGAACAATATGCAAACCAAAAATCTATTTGAAATGGCCAGATTATAAATGAAATATTCCTAAGAAATATTAATGATCTTGATCACTTTCAAATCAATTCAACCTTTACAGGCCCATTTTTTACACAGGATACTACCCAGGTTAAGGAAGAAAGTTGAGTTATACCTATGAGAAGAAACAATTCTAATCATAAATCAAAATGCTGGATAAGGAAATCCAGGCTTTAGCTGACAAGAGTTGTCACAACAAAATAATTTTAATGTCCTTGAATTGTAATTTTACTATCCTCAGATGCCTAAAATTATATAGGCAGATAATGCATTCATAAAAAAGAGATTTGGCCTTGCATATTTTTGTCTGATATGTATCACACAATATGAGTGAGCTGCATCTTGCCAGCCAGTGTTCTTCAGTAGTCTCTAATGACTATTTGTTAGAAGGTTGGAAACATTGTGTATGTTAAAATTGTTTTACCTATTTTATTCTTTCTACTATTATTTCCCCAAAATGTCACTATGTATTTAATTGTGAAGAGTTTCTGATTGTTAATAAGTAGCTGATTCTGATCACTAAATATCAACACAATGGGTGATGGTCTTGAGTATCGTAACTCTAGATGATTTTTCTGAATAGCTTAAAAAATTCTTGTGCACAAATGATGGATGTGCCATAGAATAGCTGGAGGGCACTTTATCCTTACTCTGAAAAAATAAATGAAGGTCCCAGACAGCATAATAGACATGGTGTCAATCATTAGAACATGCATTGCTAAATCACTTTGATAATTAAAATTCACAACTGAGACAAAATTATGTTGGAGTATTACAGAAGGTTGTCCCACATTGTACTATATGTTACTTCTTGGAGATGTAATGACTAATAAATGTATGTCACAGAGTTGCTCTCTTAAGCATATTTCACAATTAATTATGAATGTATTCTAGTATCTTTTTGCTTCTTGTTTATCAAGGTAATCATAATGCTTTTGGAGAGAATATGACAAAAAATGAGGAATTACTCATAAAAATAATTTCTCAACACTTGCCATAATCCTTAAATGTCATATTGATACCTAAAGGCAATGAACTTCCATGATCATTGACACCCTCTATCTCTCTTGTTAATAAACTATAGGACTCATGATACTCTGTAGTAACTGTTCATATCTCTGGATCACTCTCTTACTTCTTGCTCACTATGAGTAATATAAATGTATAATTAAGTATGATCTATTCAAGGTCCTTTCCGCATATCAGAAATCCCAAGGCATCATTAATTGGAGTGAACAGAGCATCTGGTTGCTTGTGATCTTATAGTTTCAGTGTATAGGACATTTAATTAAAATAAATGCCCTCCTTCCCACTCTCATAGGGGAATTAGCTCATTAAGATTTTCAAAAGTGAAAATCAGTCCTCCAGCAAACATTAACATTTGGAAAGGAGCAGAAAACTGTGTGGATAAAGCAGTCTATCTTCTGTATGTAGACTTGTCCCTTGGTGCTGGATGACACGTGTACTTCCCACTCATCTTATCCTTGAGGTAGGTCTCTTTGATGTCCTTTTTAAAACTCGTTTTAGAATCCTCTGGTTGTAATCTTGTGTCATGGTTCTTTTGGATCAGTACACAGACTACCACACAATTCTACTTAATTAGTTATTATGCTCCTCTGTCTTTCATTACTTTGTCTTATGGCCACAACAGCTTACTCACTGAATCCCTGAGTATTCTTTGCTTGTCTCCATCATCTCACTTGAAGATCCTGCATACATGCAGTCCAACTACTTATGATCTGAGTTCTCTGAATAATTATTTATATGTGGTGGTTTTACATGGCTTAGACCATAATTCTATCAATTCCATTACTGTTCATGTGAGTTCTACAGGCATTTTTGTGCTGGCTTTTGCTTTTTCAGCTGGCATCCCAGAGTGTCTTTATCCTTTGTTCATGAATGCCAGAATTCCTGCATATCAGTCCCTCCCAAAGAGTTGTGGGACTGAGGTGTCTTTGTCTGTACAGAGTCAACTATTAGCCAGACCTGAAGATTTGAACTTGAGGGGTGGATGGGAGAGCAGATGGTCACATGTGAAAACTTATTTATCCGATTTCATCTGATATAGTCCAGGTGGCAAGCATAATAGCCTCCATGCAGCTTGTTGTCATTTGAAACACTGGAAAGTTACACACCTGACCTTTCATACTTTCTGCTTCCATTACACTGAGCCATGTATTAAACAGACACACACAAGATCAGTTTGCCTTTTCTGATATCAAACAAATCCAAAAATGATGTTCTGACAGAAGAGATCTAATACAATATAAAGCCCAGTGGTGTCAAAGGTTTTTCTCACTTTTGATATGAATGTGACAGGAACTCTGTCATTTTCCCTCAGATTTAATACAAGTAAAGCATAGCATAGTTACACATTTTTATTTTCTCCAAGGCTTCCATAAAACATTGTTAGGAGCTGCTGAATCTGGTAGTCTTACAGAGTCTGACAGGCTGTCACAACCCAATGCCCCAACATCCAGCCAGCAGTAAAGCTAAACAGGTATTCCAAATAGAAACTCAGACACAGCATGGGTGAGCATGGCCAACAGGATCAACACAGAAATGTGAAAAGCACCAACAGCATCATCATGGTCTGTTCTCTGGCTGTTCATGATGAAGATCCATTATTGGCAAATAAATGCATATGTGTAGTGCAGATACCTCTGCTAACTGGCCTTAGATGCTCAGTCTTCTGAGTAAATAACCTTGGATCATCTTGCCTTTAACTGCTTTCTGTGACATAATGGTGATTCAACAAATGTTCCATTCTAAAGCCTCAGGTTCTAGGATAGGTCTTCCTCCACCCAAGCAGTCCTTAGAGATGCTGTCAGCAGCTAAAGGAAAAACAGCCAGGACACAGAGGAAGTCATGGTAACCACTGTCATCCTTTTTTTTTGTTCCTATCAGACCACACTCTAGAGCATTTTTCTGGGATTTAGGTACCTTATGTTCTATCAAAGGAAATTGGAAAACCCATCAGCCTGTCCACAAAGCTGGTTAGACATATCTCTATCTATATCTCATTTTGGAAATACTTCACATAGTATAGAAATTTTAAACACTTATTTGAACAGTTATTTATGACTTATCTACAGTTGGGTCTCTTTTTTTTTTTTTTCTCTTTTCCAATGTATATGATGCTTTTTTCCATACTCTCCACATACTGTATCTGTCTAGGTACATGACTTGGGTTTTAACTTCTGGTAAACAGTAGCATCTTAAAAGTTAAGCTAATCTTAGTACTGCACTGCTACATTATTTGCCCTTTGTGAACTAACTCAAGGAAGGAACAAGAAAGATAATTATGAAGCTGTGAATGAGCATTGATCAATCTGATGTAAAAGTCAGAACAGCTAAAACTTTGAGTGATGATAACCAATTCTAATTAAAAAAAAAAAAAAATATCACCCAGAACTTCATGCACAAATTTTCTCTGATTTTAACAGGTCAATAAAATTTATCTGTTGCGCTTCACTGACTTTCTCTGCTCTGTTGCAGCACCAGTCAGGAATAGCATTTAAAAGAGAGAATAAAAACCATATTTAACAGTATTTTAAACCTGAGTGGAGTCTAAGTGAAATGTGAATCATGACATGTTTTCAGTTCTTTTTTACAGTATATGGTTGAATACAAATGTATATACATGCATATGTACTCCAAGTGCTTGAATATATACATATATATTTGAAATATGTATATTTTTAAAAAAATACATACATATCTAAACACAAATATTTTGGTGACAAGTATGACTATTTAGAATGTTCCAATCAGTAAACTGAGCATTCTGTGTTTTGGGAACTGTAGGTCAGTCTAAATAATGACCAAGAATCTATCTATGTCTATGCACACATGACCACTATAACCTTGCCTTCCTCATTTGCTTCATGAAGCACTGAGAATCACTTCAGTAATACATTAAGGAACTTTCATATTGTAGACATTCAAGAAAAATTTTAATAAAGCTTAGAAATGCAATGTAGAAAAAAAGACAAGAAAGGACTACAAGAAATAACTGTTGCTATAAAATACACCCAGAATAACATTAGAGAGCAATAAGCAGAGGGTTTTTTTTCTGGTATGTCACTCATTTTGCATTTACAGTGTATATAGATGTTCCATCAAAGTAAAACAACACTGAAGACTGAATTCTGGCTAATATTCAACTTAAATATTTAAACATAATTCATGGAAAAAAAATCCAAATAACTAGGAAAAACAAGATGATCAGGTTAAACACCATGTATCTCAGACCATATGTTTGGCCTTTTCAAGCAAATTCAAAACCCCAGTTGGAGCTCAGTGTGACAAAAAAAGACTAGACTGTAAGCTTTAAGCAAATGATTTATTTGAACTTCACTCACAGGTTTAGCTGTAAGGCTCAAGCAAACACTTTATTTGAACTTCACTCACAGATCTGCTATACTACTAATGCAGGTTTTCACAGATACAATGGAAGAATGCACTCTTACAACCTGAAAGCAAGAATACACTACAGCAAACTAGAAAGCACACTAAATAGTATACATGTGTTAGTTAACCACTTGTGTTAGCAAACTTACAGCATGCTAAATATTAGCTAACCCCTCCAGGTAAGGGCTCTCAATCCTAGAAAAGTGACCTTGGCCAATGTCCTTGCCAAGGGGGAAGGGTCTCCATACAGGCAACATGTACTGTTGAAGGGCTAACTCCCAATTCCGAACCAGAACCTTAGGGCTTTTATCTCCTGATTTATGTGACTGCGGAAAGACTATTCCTGATTGGATTATATCATCTGGACACACAAAGTTGTCAGCTGAAACCGACACTGAAACCCTCCAGGTTCTATTTATCTAACTTTTCTCAGGCAACTGAATAGTGGTTTGGATTGGGAATCAGGGCACATTTGATGGGGGATTTCAAGGTTCAGATCAGGTTTCGGTTCTTTGCATGGTGCAGCACTGCCTTGCTTGATCTGTGGCTTATGGACAACTCTGTGGTGAGCTATATACACAGCTCCACATAGGGTCATCTCCACATAGACAGGGCCTTAAGGCAGTCCAAGGCTGGGTCACTTTTACAACCCGTCGTGAGTCACATACATGCACTAGACGTTACTGAAACTTGTTTCAGAACTATGAGCCAGATGATCCATACATGGAGTCTCTCTATCTTTCTCCCCCATACCTTCCCCTTTTACAGTGATTTAAAGATGAATATTTGTTTTTATTTTTAATTATAATTGTCACAAAGCTTGAAATTTCAGTCTCACCAGTCATTATTATTGCTAAATACATGCAACATATGCTGAACGAAAATTGACCTGAAGAAACATTTTTTCAGTAGAAGACTTGAACAGAGAAAATTACTTTTCTTCTTTATAACCTTACTGGGTGACAAGGGCTTCATCTAGGTGAAGTGGCCTAGCATCTCTTGGCAAGGCCAAGAGTGCCAACCCCCCCAGCCTTTCACACTAGGAGTGTAGTTAGGGCAACACAATTGCCCTTACAGCCTGTTCGCAAAGGTAGAAAGCCTGAAGGAACATATCAACATCTCCCCAAGTCTCGTAAGGTGCTGGGTTGCAACATGGTCCCATGTACATTCCCAGCCCCACGAATGTAAGTGTATCCAACACTCAGTATACTTTAATAAGTATATAGCATAAAATGTCTATGATTCTAGACATTTACCTTCACGGCAAGACATGCAGTCTAAATTAGATATTAAAGAAAGCAACTTGTGAAGTTATGCTTTCTAAAGAAAGTTTTTGAGCATTAGTTTCTTTCTGGAACTAAAGTGTTCAGGAGGTAAACTAGTGGCATTCCTACAACTACAACTTTGTTTTAAAGACTCTCAATTAAGAGTCACAGTGACATTCGATATCTTCACTATAATATGAAGTTTCTCCTGACACTGATCAAATCATTATTACTTTAAATATGTATGCTTCAATTAAATATGCAAATCTTGTAGTTGTGGGGGGTTTGGTTGGGGTTTTTATTACATTTTGATTCTACTAATTATGCACTACAGGTTTTGAATATTTCTGACATGTGAATAACAGTTGAACACATGACACAGAATAATAATTCACCTGCAGAGTAGATTACTATTTCTTGCTTGCTAAGTAAATAATATATTCAGTAGATCCATATCTGCACATTTTATAAAATGCAGAAAAGGCTTTTCCCTTCCAAGAACCAAACAAGATGTTAGAAGATCATTCCCTAATCACATAGATTTTTGCTAGCTAAAGGCAAGTTCAGAGCTGTAATATGGCCATCACTTCCATTATAATGTTTCCCACAGTGTAAAATTCTTTTCCAAAACCACCTTTTTTTTTTTTTTTTTCCCCCACATTATGTGTTCTCCTAATATTTTATCCATAACTGCACCTCCTTTCCTGCTGTAATATCTTTCACACCACAGGACAGGGTCCTTTAGCCACATACAACAAATATCACCTCACCAGACTGTCTATTATGCTTCATAGGTTTAGTATTCTGTATCCATCTCCTCATGAATATATGCTTTTCTATCTTACATAATCAAATGTCTGAGTGATATGAGGAGGAGTTTGGACCTGCTTTTAATATGAACAGACCAAGAAGACTAATTGTGGAGAGCTAGTATGGACACTCAATATTTACTGTCTTCCATGTATAAAACTGTATTATCTGCCTAAGGAATTACAATACCATCTGTAGCACTTCTAAGACTCAAAAAATTTGTGTTGGTTTGATAGTGTCCTTAATAAAACAAACTCAGAAGTCATGTCCATCTGTCGCACAGGACAGCAGAATACGCAGCTTGATTTCTTTTTTTTTTATTTCGTTTGCATTTCCATTTTTCATTGTAAATGGATACAAACCAAACATCACATCTTTATATTCCCAATGTTGTATTTATAACATGTCAAAAATAAAAGCCCATCCTATATTCTGTATATACAAACTCCACAAACAGCCCCATTTTTCATATCCTCTTATATGTCACTCTAGCCCTTCCAGTTGTGGTACTTATCTCATATATTATTATGACACATTCTCAAGTAGTTGCTAACATAACCAATCAGATCCATCTTATGTGTTAGAAACATGTAATTGTTCTCCTAAAGTAAATATAAATTGTTCTCCTAAAGTAAATATAAAAAAGAAGTTGAATTCAGATGAAATGTTGAGCAAAAGAATGTTCTTGGCTTAATTACTACCTGAAATCATTATGGTTAGATTATGAGTTCATAAAGACAACGCACAGACATACAAGAGGCTATTATAAGATCTTCTTTAATACCATTTTTCTTTCATTCCTTACACCACAGACCTAGTCATGCTGTTAGGCAGCTAGGGGATGCCTCACCAAAGAGAACAGTCACAAAAGGGTTCCTAACATAGGAGGACATGGATGATCAATACAGAGCACACAGAATATTATTTTCAGTTACCAAAATCCTAAGCAATAACATCATCCCTACAGTATCCATGTTAAGTGCTTCTTGGTGCTGAAAAACTGACTTAAAAATAGTCATGTGACTTTCATATTATCAAGGACATTTTCAACAATCCAAAAGGCTGCCTCCCAATTATATACAACATGTAAAATTGATTGGGCAGATACACTTACATCTTTTCAGTTTATGTTTTCAAAGGTATAGAACTGCTGTGGGCAAACCTGTGGGTGAATGTGATGCTAAGAAGCAGAAGAAAGAAACTGCCTCTCAGAAATACAAATCAAATGACCTAATACTGTATAGATCCTAGGCATTATCTAAATCCTATGAGGCCTTTGTGGTCCTATTAGTCTAGAAAAAAAAAGTGGAGTCCTGAGCTCAAATTCTGGTGTTATCCTGAAGGCTTTCAACTGAAAGATGAGACATAAACACAATTAATTGTCTTGATTATTAACGTCTCAAAGATATGTTAAGGAAACAGTTCCATTTTCCGTTTGAATTTCCCTTAAACTGAGATGGTTAGAAACTGTCATTTTAAAACTATATGCAGAGTTTTCCTGGGACATCAAACCAAGGGAATTGATTCTAGGCCACATATCCTCATGCACAACAGTCAAGGGCAATACTTTTATGTTATAGGACACTCCACCTTCAGCATCACCTACAGCAGGTACTTGTAAATTAATATAATGATCAATTAAGGAAGATTAATACAAATTATATGACATATGGCTCTGGTAGCCATCTGGTTAGAATGCATGATTGGTCACAGAGAAAGATGGAGTTAGAGAATTAATTCCAGTTAGGCATATTCTTATAACTCTACTAGTTTCTCATTTCAAGGTCCAACAGCTTATACAAGATTTATCAGACATACAATAGCAATTAACAAAGTATGAGGAAAGAGTAAATTCAGATGTTCACTCTGTGGTAGATCTGCTGTAACAGTAGGAGCCCCTCTTGGTGGAAACAACTAGTATAGCAAGTGTTTCTTTGGTTGTGGGCACAGTAATTAATTCTGTGTCATAGTCAGTTTGCTGCTACCTCCTAGATAGTACCTCCTTCAGGTAATCCAAGTACAAAACATCTCCAGAAAATGAATTAGCACTGACTGTTTTCAAAGGAAGACTTCCTTCCTATATAGCAGTTAAAAAGAGGGAAAAAGGAATCTCTTTTGGCCCATCATTTGGGAAAAAAACCCAACAGACTGCTATTATAATCACCTGGGAAGCACTATAAAAATAATCTCTGTAGAATTATAATATGTGCCCTGGAAAGCACTTATTCTTTATCTCTGACAGACATTTACCACCCAAGTTCCTCTTGTCCTTTATGACATTCCACAGTTAACCATATGGTACCATATTTATTAGTTAAAGTGTTAGCAAGCAGGGGCTTGAACCTGTTGCATGTATAATCAATATTAAAACACTTAGTTAATTTGTTGGATGAACTGCTATGGTCTTAAGTATGGAAAGTCTTTAGTATTTTAGAGAATTACTTCATATATGCCTGTTTTTATTACAAATTGGAATGTGGGGCTTTTTTTCCTACTACAAATCTTATGAATAGTGTCTTAGGGTATTGGTATGTTTTGGAAGGTATCAGTTATGTTATTTAGTTAGTTTAGTTTCATTTATCTATCAATATGATTGGAAGGCACCATAGAATCATGGAATCACTATGGTTGGAAAAGACCTTTCAGATCAAGTCCAACCATTATCTACTTCTGCTGTGTCCAGTTCTGGTCTCCCCAGTTCAAGAGGGACAGGGAAATATTAGAGAGAGTCCAACAGAGAGCTACAAGGATGATTAAGGGACTGGAACATCTGTCTTATGAGGAGAGGCTGAGAGACCTGGGGCTCTTTAGTCTTGAGAGGAGAAGGCTGAGAGGGGATCTTATTAATGTTTACAAATATCTGAAGGGCAGGTGGGTGTCAAGTAGAGGTGGCCAGTCTCTCTTCAGTGGTGCACCGTGATAGGATGAGAGACAATAGTCACAAATTGGAACACATGAAGTTCCTTCTGAACAAGAGGTAAAATGTTTTTACTGTCAGATTGATGGTGCCCTGCAACAGACTGAACAGAGAGGTTGTGGAGTCTCCTCTTCTAGAGACTTCCAAAACCCACCTGGATCTGTTCCTGCGTGGCCTACCCTAGGTGATCTTGCTCTGGCAGGGGGGTTGAAATCGATGATCTCCAGAGGTCCCTTCCAACTCCTACCATTCTATGATTCCATGATTATGATTCTATGATGATTCTACCAGGGCCACTAATACACCATATCCTTGAGCACTATATCTAGACAGCTTTTAAATACATGCAGAGATGGTGATTCAACCACTTTCCTGGGCAGCCTGTTCCAATCTTTGATAACCCTTTTGGTGTAGAAGTTTTTCCTAATGTCCAACCTGAAATTCCCCTGGTATAACTTGGTGCCATTCCTTCTAGTCCTATCAGCTGTGACTTGTGAGAAAAGACCAACACCCACCTCTCTACAACCTCCTTTCAGGTAGTTGTAGAGGGACATAAGGTCTCCCCTCAGCCTGCTTTTCTCCAGGCTAAACAAGCCCAGCTCCCTTAGCTCCTCATAAGACTTATTCTCAAGACCCTTCACCAGCTTCGTTGCCCTTCTCTGGACCCACTCCAGCAACTTGATGTCTTTCTTATACTGCAGTGCCCAAAACTGAGCACAATACTCAAGGTGCAGCCTCGCCAGTGCAAAGTATAGTGGAATAATCACTTCTCTAGTCCTGATGGACACACTATTCCTGATACAGGCCAGGATGCCACTGGCCTTCTTGGCCACCTGGGCACACTGCTGGCTCATGTTCAGCCAGCTGTCAATCAACACTCCCAGGTCCCTTTTTATCAAGCGGCTTTCTAGCCACTCCTCCAAGCCTCTATATAGCATGGCATGTGGTTTTTGTGGCCCAAGGTATGTTATATAGGAACTTAAAACCAGCTTCATTACACCAGATGAAGGGCCTATCGAACATAGTATCCATTATTTGATGATCACAAATAGCAGAAACTTGCAGAAGACTTTACGAAATGAGGAGGTAGGTAGCATTTGTCCACAACATCCTGGGTTATGCTTATCTGCAGTTTAAAGACTTCTTAAATCACAGGTCATGTTCTTGTAATTAGAGATCTGTCATTTATTTTCTCAGCAAACTTGTTCAGTTGCTGAAGTCATGAAAGCATGTGGCATCCACAATGTCCTGCAGAAAGCAGATCATTGTCTTACCTACAAATAGATAGAATAACTGCTTTAATTTGCTTGTTTTGAATTTATCTTCTCCTTGCTTCATTTTAGGTTTCTATCTTTATGGCACTTAAATAAATGAGACACTGTCATGTTTGTGTGAGGCCATTTAAAATAATCTTTTTGACAGCACTACAAGCAGTATCACACCCATGGTGTATTTGAAAAATATGTGCGTATTTGTAACATGGTTTAGACTCAGAAATACCCTTCTGAGTACAAATCACTGCAAGAAACACGTACATCATTTGACGGTAAATCAATATTGAGTCTTGATATCTTCGATACCATTAGAGATCTATCTCATTTTTTCCCCATTTCATACTTCACCTATCAAGTCTTCTGTTTTCTCCCCTGTTAATTTTTCTCCACTACAACTATCTGATATATTTGCTGTCCTTCTGATGATAGTGCCATCTTCTGATGCCGTCACTCCTTTTCCTAAGGGGATTAATATACATGAGGCTCTGTTGGTTGTATTTGCACTGCGAAGCTACTGAAACAGCTGCCCATCACTGACAGTTGTCTGATATGTTCTAAATAAAGATTGCTTTGGACATACCAGTGCCTCAGAGGCAGTCAAATAATACACATCCTCTTCTAGGCACTGCATTACAGTATTAATTACTGATTAACTGTGGACAGTTCTGTCTCTAGCTAAAAAATTGATGCTAATCAGTGATAGCAATTCCCTATCATTTCCAGAACCCTGTGAATCATCAGTATATGCCCTTTGTCCAAGGGTCTTCCTTTTATTTTACTAAAGGGTACCTGGAGGAAGATGTATGGTGTTGATATGTAGCAATGTTTTCTGTATTTAGTTTATTAAGCCCTCTTTAATTTAGGAACTGTTCCTGCTGAAACAGGTTCTGGATTGCCTACTTGTCGGCTGGAGTTGTATTTTTGCTGTTAGTTTTGTTTTGTGTTCCTTAAAATGTCTATCTTGCTCCCAAAGACTTGAGTTTCCTTGTGGCCAAAGTAGAAAAATTTTGAGCTCCATGATTCTGAAGCTCATTTTCCAAATTTGGCTTTGTGCTACTGGTTTTCCTGTTTAATTGTCCTGTTTGTTAACATTCAGCAGTGCTAGTGAGCAGTATATTGAAGGTGAGTAAAACTGTACAGACTTGAGAGGAAATCTTCCTTTAATCTAGCAAACAATGGAAAAGGTCAGCACAATAAATTAATCAAGACCAAAATCAGTCTGGTGCATTCTTAGGACTCATTTTGCCTGTACAGTCAGCTTGTCACGAATACTTACTGTAAATAGAGCTCTGTTGAAGTAGGCTATTTCCAGCATTAAGTTCCAAGGTTTTACCTAGAAAAATGTGAATGAGAAGGTAATATCTGCTCTCAAAGCTAGTCCCTTGCTGCTTCCACTCAGTTTCTTAGAAAGAGAACCTCAGGGTGTAGTAGGAATCGTCACACAGACAGGTCTCTTTATTTCCCTGAAAACATACCATGGGCCTCTTAATATAATGAATAAAGGACTAGCACACATAATGTACATCTCCTGAGGGGCAGGAGAATGCAGTCACTGGAAGCAGGATGGACAACTGTTTTCTGATTGTAGAAGTTAGTTATTCAGACAAATACAGATCCCATTTATATTCAAATGAACACATTCAGAGCTTGATGTATCTACACATTGCCAGTACTCCTGAGCTTCATTATGTCCTTACACTGAGGAAAATACTAAGTCTCTGAAAGACATAGTACCCTTTATGGTACAGAACAGTGTACTGGCACTGTCCAATTCAGATAGCATCAAAATATTTTGTCTTCCTCATACCTCAAGTCATGCAGGAGGCAGTTTGAAAAGGAGAGAGAAGCTCTCTGCACTCTTTTTGCTTGATTCTACATATAGTGTCAGTAATTTGCTGATATTTAGTTGCTTCCATATCTATTTCATTAAAGTTAAATTAAAAATTTCACTCTGAATTTTGTGTTCAGTTGTATTCCATTTCTGGCATTTCACTTTTTTTAGATTGGATTATAACCAGCTTCCCATTTTCACAATTTAATGCTTCATTTTGTTATAAAACTAATTTCCTAGATTTACATAACTTTGGTGAAATTTCCCATGTCTAGGACTTTTCTCTGCCTGAAAGTCTTTTCACAATTGAATCTTACAATTGATTTCATTGAAGTACTAAGTGTCCAGTTCTTTGTAGCAGAGAGATGATTTCAAAGACACTACTCTGAAAATAGATAGTAGAAAATATGTCACAGTAGAATTTCAGTCATAGTAGAATTTAGGGATGTAGGCCCTGGGTTGGACTGTACCAAATAAATTCTCTGAGAAGCTGGGAGGTCTCAGATCCTCCAAATAGGATACTGATTTGTACCACTTTGTTGCTTTTTTTCCTTACTGGTAAGATATTTGTGTTTAATCAAATATGCTTCTGGAAAGGTCAGGACTCATACAAGTTAGGATACTTACCAGTATATGCATGAAACTTCAAAATTTTATTATAAACAGGACTTGTTTTGAATTATGAGTCTAAACATGTTTGGAACATATTAATAGAATTATAGAGTCATAAAGTATCTCAAGTTGGATGATACCCATAAGTATAATTGAGTTCAACTGCCCACTCCTTGAAGAACTACCTAAAACTAAACTATATGACTAAAAGCATCATCCAGATGCTCCTTGAGCTCTGACAGGATCAGTGCCATGACCACTTCCCTGAGGGACCTGTACCAGTGATGAATCACCTTCTCAGTGAAGAACCTTTTACTACTGTCCAATCTAAACTCCCACTGATGCAGCTTAATTCCATTTCCTCATGTCCTGTCTCTGATCACCAGAGAGAGGATATCAGCACCTTCTCCTCTCCTGCCCTCCTTGAGGAAGTTGTAGACTGTGATGAGGTGACCTCTCAGCCTTTACTTCTCCAAGCTGAACAAGCCAGGTGACCTCAGTAAAGTAGAAATACATATGTGAAAATGCCCCTACAGGCTGGCAAATTGCTAATATATGTCTCCATTTACCTATTTAGCACTAAGACATTTAGTTTGGTGGTAGATTTCAGCAGCTAACTGTTACAGAGATCCCTTCCTTACAGCCACATCCCGTACTGCTTCTTTGCATGTCTAGACACACAAAGGCAGGGAGAGAGAGGCCACAGATGAACCCAGAATGTTGCTAGAAATTAGGCAATTCAATGGAAGTTAAGGGAAATAGAATTTTTTTTATACTTTTCAAATATTGACAATATAGCATACAGTCTTGTAATAATGACAGTGACACAACATGGAGGAACACTCATCTTTGTGATGGAGCTCTAGCAAGAGCAATATTCTAGAAAAAACATATTAAGTGCATACCACATGCAACAGGGATATCTGCAATCATTTGCATACAATAGGAATCGATTCAACATTGCCAAGGAATATAGAAAAACAACTAGTCCAAGCTCAATAAAGCCTCTCCCATGCATGAAATTTGAAAGAACTTAACAAATATATAAATACTATTCCAGTCTGAAATTTGTGTTACTTTTCATAACATTAATTTCTAAATGTGGGTTGCAAAACCTTCTAGTCTAGTTACCATGAACATTAGCAACACTAAGTTAATAAAGATAAATCAATAATTTTTACAAAAAAATTACTAGAGCTAATAACAGAAGATACCAATTAAAACACAATGCCATAGTGCTTGTATATGACGAAAGAAAAGAGGATACTGGGATATGTGAAATAAACCTGGGACAAGCAGCTCATGTAGACTATATTTGGATTATTTGCACTAATTCTTTCAACATTTCATTATTTAAAATTGTATACAATCCAAGCCAATTTACTCTGTTCTTCCCTCTGCCAACAAGAACATTGTTAGAAAAGAAGACTCTGATAGCTTTTCTTTTATCTAGGCATCTATAATTCATTCCTAAAAGGGAAAAGAGAATGGTGGAAAATTATATGTCCAGAAGACAACTAGGGCTAAAATTGTTATGCATTTGATTTCTTCCTTTTTTTTTTTTTTTTTTTTCATATGACAGGCTAAATTTTTTTATCCATGTCTCAAAGTACTCCAGTTTAATGTTTTGGTTGTCACAGATATGAAAATGCATCTCTTCTACTAGATCGGGGGGAGGGGAAATTCATTAAATTCTGTTAATTACTTTTCAGATATTAGAAACTCTATAAAAAAAAGAAGTAATGCTTCCATATGTATACAGAAGGTTTGCAGCATTTTGTGCTGAAATAGACTGAGAGTTCTGTGCTTTGGTAGAAGTTTCAGGTGAGACACTTGCTTTGCCCGTGCAAAATTAATTTCTTATATTTCTTCTCACGTTCAAATTCATGTTCAAAAGCTGCTTGCTGCATTGAGGCATCAACCTTTAACTTTACTTTTGGAGATATCTCAAATAATCCCTTCAAAATTTGTGGTTACAAAAACAGATGTGTTAGAGTTCCCTTTGTTCAGCTCTTTGTTTGCGTCTTTCTGCAGTGCGAAGACAAATACAAGCCTTAGCAACATAAGTATACTATGTGAGTAGCATCCTTCATTACTTTCTGATTTTATTGTTATGTGACATGACATAATTTCCACATGGAATATTTTGGGACAATATTGACTGTGAAACATTATAAGCATAAAGCAATGATCTAACAGCTTCCTAGAATCAGATATGCTCCACCCACACACTTCCACCCCCCACCCCCCCCAGAATACCAAAAGTAGAGATTTACATTATTTGTTCACCAGAAATTTAATGACATTAGGTATCATTAGAAATCTATTCCACAATTCTGTCATTGTAATTAGAGCCAGACATCATACAACAAGAATTACCAAAGGCAGTTGGAGTGTCCAAACAGTTGAAATTTGGAGACATTACATGTTGGGTGGGGGATGAGGGTGATGACAGTTGATGACAGTATCTTCATAATGTGTTGAAACAAAATCACAGATCAGAAAATCTGAAAGTATTCAGTCTTAAATTATTCCAAATATACATTCAATTTGTATTGTATTTATGTATTTTTTTCAAGTTACTAATATTTTTTATATTTTTAGAACTATATGAATTTCTATTACTTAAGCTCTCAACAAGGTCTGTAGCTGATCATGTAAAACTTAAAATCAACACAAACAAGTAATATCATTAAAGATACAGTCATTTTTTGAAAGCTGAAATCTTAAACATTTCAGGAAATCCATTATTTCTAATTCTGTTAATATCTAAGTATTCAAACAGTTTACCTGTGTGTGCAAACTGTATTTTACTAACTACAGTCTAACTATACTGTGTGAAAACATATTTTAAATTAATTTGTGCCCATTTTAATATTTTTAAAAAATTGTTAGTCTGTATTTATCTCTCTGTTGGGGAGCAAACATGACAGTTTTCTACCAAAGTTTTGTTTCATATCCATGATAGCACAAAAGCACCACAGAAGTCAGAATTGTGTCATTATGAAAGTGAATTTACATCTCCAGTGGAAACACTTCTCCTATATTTTTAACTTCCCCTGAATAATCTCTTAAACTTCTATTGGGTCTAAGGTAGCTTTATGTCTTCACAAATCAGTTTGCTGAGATCCGGTACATTTTACCCTAGGCACATTTGTCTTATAACAATGACTTCCTGTTGTGAAGCAGAACTAAAGAGAACCATTTGTCTGTGTGCAGTTAAAGCCTTGAACACAGCCTGCCACCATTCTCATAGGCCTTACTTGTTTGTGAGAAAAACCTCGGCTTTACGAACTGTTACTCCTCTTTATATAGTGCAATTCAGAAAAAATATATATATTGGTAAGTTGTTTCTTAATTTAATGGACTTACTATATTCTACCACCAGCTGCCAAATAATTTGTGGAGATGCATTATCTTTTTGTGAATGTGCCCTAAGAGAGAGACAAAAGTAGAAAGGCTGTTTGTTAAGTGCATTGCAAATAAAAAAACAAAAACAATGTCTTCTGGAATGCAATTAAAATAGATGATCTGTCTTGGGTATGGATTAATTAGCAGAGAAGTACAAGTAGCATTTTTATTTAACCTCAGGAAAAAAAAAATCATTAATTAATACAATGCCCACAGTACAATACTATTCAACTGAATGCTTAAACACACAAGTTCAGCACAGTTCAATGTAAAGGCTGAGTTCACTTTCAACATTCAGACCCTCCTCCAGGCTTGCCTCTCAAACACCCTCAAACATGTCTATGCCCACAGTTTAAGATCCTCTCAATTTCATCATCTTAACTCAAACAGAGGTGCTTCACTTGTGATTCAGGGACCTGTGCTTCTCCCACTGATTCTGTCTTGTTACTTGGCATGTGAATGAGGCTCCATAGGTATTTCTCAGACTAAATTTCTCTGTAGATTAATTTTGTGGTTTTTCTTAGAGAGCACATAATACATGACAGAGTGAGTAAAATTTCAAAACTTCAGGGGAAAAAAAAACCAACTTTGTGACAATGTACTTTGTACAACAGTCAGGTAACTAGAGCATTCACTGACAATGGAGGATCTCTGACCTTCTTTTCCTGGGTTTCAGGATTATTTCAGAAAAAGCAGGACAATGCATTTGTCCCTATAAGTCTCTCTCCCTCCAAAGGGACCACCAAAACCCCTACACTTCTGAATTTGTTCATTCTGAATCAATAAATTTTTAATTTGTTTCTCATAAAGACCTGGCTTCTGAATAGCTCAACTGCTAGGTGACAGCCATTTGACTATCATACCTTACAAGGCAGGGGTTTGGCTGTCCTACCATACCTCATTGGTGCATGAACCTGGATTTCCTATATCCTCACATGCAGTGTCACATAAAAGAAATACAAAAATTCCTCTGTAGAAAATAATATTTTAAAAGAGTAGATAAGTCTAGTTATGATATTGATACATACCCTTGACTACCTAGATTGCTTATGACAAATCAGCTAAAAGATTGACTTAAGAATACCTGCTGGCTAGTAACTTGTGTCTCCTGTTTTGTTTAAAATAAAGATTTTTTCTGGAGAGCTCTAAGCATCCTGACTCCTGCAGGTGACTGTTTTGAATACCATTTTGAATTCCTTAACTTACTTTCTACTATGTATAGACAGTATGACTTTCAGAGAAAGACTTCTCAGAGACTGAATCACAACACAATTGGCTGAAATCACTTAACTATTAAACTTGCGTAGTAAATACCATGATAAAATTACTATAAATCAATTATTTAAAGAACAATTAATTTTTAATATAAATTACTCCATGTTATAAATTACTACTCTGAGATAGTTGTGTTTCATCTCTTGCATTCCTTTTTATTTCCTTGAGACTCTTTCTCATATATTCAAACAGCCAGGGAAGAAAATCTATCAGTCACATTTTACTTGAGGTAAAACCTATCTTAAATGTGAAAAATTGCAATCCAGTAGATATTCCACAAGTCCAAATGAGAAGGCAGATAAATTATTCATTGCAATTTTTTATTTCTTTCTCTCTAATTATTATATCATTCAGAAATGCTCTGACCCAGTCAACTGGTACATTTCTTAAAGTTTAAATTCCTGCAGCCTAATAAAAGTGATATACTGCATGATAGCATGATGCTGAGGTTAAATATCTCTTGAGGATCACTTCATAAATTCAATTTCTGTATATTCTGTGTTTCTTTCCTCCCCAGAGTTCTTGATGCTTATATGAATGACAAATAAACCCAAGCTCAAAATAAACAAACAATCACAAATTCCATATGAATGGATTGTACTGAAACTCATACTTTTCATTAATATTATTTAAAAAACCACAAATGTATATGGAATTTTGCTTGCTTCTGACAGCTGTCCTCATTTGCAGTGTGCCCAGCATGAAGCAGACAGATATAATTAGTACTGGTAGTTTTGCAAAAAGATTGAGATGTCTCCTATGTTTGAATTCAGCTTGCATTTGGAAAGAGTATGGGATATGACTGCAAATTCAAAAACTTGGTTGTTTAAATAAATAGACTAAGTTAGAAAACAGACCAGATGTGAATGTAAAACAAATTAACTTACTACATCTGACAGACCAGAGAAAATGAAATGAGGCTTCCAGAAGATGCCTCTCCAGTACAACTAGTTGGAAGAATGACGTTTTGAGGAACAAAGTTGAGGATTATATTTCCACTTATAGTCACTCCAACTTAGGTAAAAATAAGAATGACTTCTTCGTACATAAGATATATTGGAAGAAGTTGGTGCTCAATATTCTAAACTCACATGAAGCAAATGTGTGGACGCAGCCCAGAAAGCCAGCGGGGCTCCATCAAAAGAAATGTGGCGAGCAGGTCAAGGGAGGTCATTCTGCCTCTCTACTCCACTCTCGTGAGACTCCATCTGGAGTACTACATCCAGCTCTGAAGACACCAACACAAGAAAGAAACAGATCTGGTGGAGTGGGTCCAGCAAAGGGCTATGAAGATGATCAGGGGGCTGAAGCACCTCTCTTACGAGGAAGGCTGAGAGAGTTGGGCTTGTTCAGCCTGAAGAAGAGAAAGCTCTGGAGAGATCTTATTGCAGCCTAACGGTGTCTGAAGGGGGACTACAAGAAAGCTGGGGAGGGACTTTATAGAGTCTTGTAGTAATAGGATGAGTGGTAGTGGTTTAAAACAGGAAGAAGGCAGATTTAGATTTGAAATAAGAAAAAAAATTCTTCACTCTGAGGGTGGTGAGACACTGGAATATGTTTCCCAGGGAAGTTGTGGATGCTCCATCACTAGATGTGTTCAAATTCAGGTTGGATGGGACCTTGAGCAACCTGGTCTAGTGGGAGCTGTCACTGCCATGTCAGGGGGGTTGTCACTAGATCTTTAAGGTCCCTTCCAATCCAAACAAGACAATCTTCTTTAATGGGAGCAACAACAGGCCACACAGATCATGAATATTGACAGCCAAAACCTGAGCTCATTAAAATCGGATACACTTTTGCCAAAAAGAAGATTACTCAATATTTAGAATTAGTAGAATAAGCAAGTCTATAGTTGGACCTCTGATATTTGTGGTAAAAGGCCCAAACAAGCTTTGACTCCCCGCTTTATGTCACTTCAGCAGCATGTGCTGTCTACCTCTTCCTGGACTTCCATTATGAAAAGTTTTTAGTAGTGCAGAGTACTTCAGCTTCTAGATATTCAGATATTAAAAACCACTTGAACTACTGAAAAACTGGACTTCTTGAAATGTCAAATATGGCTACCAGAACCAGTGATATCAGCCATCAACCATTACTTTTCAACAATGGGGTGTTAATAAATACCTACTGCCGTGTTTAAGTTGGCCCAGAGAAATTCGAGCATATAAAATTCACAAAGCTAAAAAATATCTATATTCTCATTAAGATCAAATCCAGAATGTTTATCAGAGAAATAATACCCAGACTTTTGAGTGATGTAGAAGAGGATTGATCTGTGGACTTCAGCAGTAACACTTGTTTACAAAGAGAATCTACTTCCAAAATATCTCTCCCAATAGTTTGATATCTCATAGTCCTTCCAATTTTAATGGAAAATATCAAAACTAATTAAATCTACAACAGTTTCTCAGGTCACTGCATTTTATTACATGTCTTTCTTTACATTGTTAATGATATTTGGAAGTTCCTGACAGAAAGGAAAAATGGCATTCTATTGTAAGTGTTCTAAAAGATGATTAAAAAAAAAAATTATTCTGTTCTTGATTTTTGTCTTCAAATATGTAGTTAATATGATATAACAATCAACTGTTTCTTCATTCTGATTCTTGACTTGTTCTGAAAATCATAGATGGAGAAAATGTACCTAAAACTTTAACAAAGTTTTGAGTTTGTGTCTAATATGTTTATTTTTATAATCCTGACTGGCCTATCCTAGCATGTAAAAAGCTAGATTTATTTAGATTTCACTGGAAGACTTGTGTATTATCATCAAAACCAGATTCAGTAAGGTTAAATTTGTTCTTCCCTGTTAAAAAATCACTTTCTATAAAGCAAAAAGAATGTTCTGTTTTGTTTTTAGATGCATAGTACTTAAACACTCTTAAAAAGCTGCTGAAAATGACATATGTATGAAAAAAAAAAAAAGTGCAGATTGATTAATTCACAATACCTAAATAACTTTGATGTGACACTTAAAGCTCAATACTTTGCTCTAGCAGGCAGCTATGGTATTTTTCTTGTCCCACTATTGTAATTATGAATATATTACTTACAAAGATGACTTCTTTTCAGGAAAATATTACTTATGTATGAAATGTATTGCATTACAGTGAAGACTTAAAAAGTCTAATTAGAAAGTTAAAGATAGATTAAAGCAACTCTATTACTTTGCATTTCTTTTTATGAACTGTTTTTTTCTCCTCAGATTCCATTTTCAAGGACCCCATATATAATGAGGGTGGCAAGAAGGCTTATTATTCTCAAAATCTTGGTAATTCATTACCATAACTTTGTTACTGATGATTTAGAATATGTCTCATTATATTGAATTAGTAAAGTAATTAGTGTTAATATGATTTCTGTCAGGTGAACCCTGGGTTAAAAAAATCCTAAAAGTTTTATTTTTTCATAATTAAATGGTCTTCTCCCTGCATTTATTTACACATTTGCTTTCTTTTTTATTTACTTGTTTTGACCTCAACAAAAAACAAACAGAAGACCCAGTTAGATATCTGATCTTACTAATATGGAAATATCCCTGTGACAAGAATAACTTAATTAACGACCCATTGAAAGCTGTTGCTTTTTGACCAAAAAATTTCAAAACACAGGATTTTTTTTTTCTTAAGCCAATAATAGATGCTATTTCACAATTATATTATCATGCTTAATAAAATAAGAGGCTGATTCCTTTGGTTTCTAGTCTGGGTAATTAAAAATTGGCAAATTTGAAAGCATTAAATCATTTTTCTGAATATATACAGAGATACAGAATTATTTTTCTGCCTTCATGAAAAATACTTCTTGGGTAAATGTCTGAGTAGAAGTCTTGGTGGGATATAGTGCTCTTACTGCACATGTTAATTCTGGTTAAAGGCAGATCTCCTGTGGAATCACCTCTAACAGGGCATTTTTCTTTCCTGCACTGGTACAGGGAAGGAAGGAATACATGGGGAAAAATTCCCACTCAATCACATGGGAGCATCATATCTCATTAATTCAGAGACAACTGGGCTATGGTACAGATTTTCTTTGCACGTGTGGTCTGTGTCTACACTGCTGAGACTACCAACGCTAAGGAACTGATAAAAGGGTCCATGGCATAATTTCTGGCTTGACCAGCTGACATGGTCCCAAACAACTTCCATGAAAGGTGCAGTAGTTAGCCTGGGCCATAGACTTTCCCAGTGGTCAGTTTGGAAGAGTCCGGTCAGTTTTGAGGGGAAACAGAACTTAATAATATAGCTGCTACTGTTGTGTGGCAGGTGGACTCCTTGTCAGAAAATAGGCATTTCAGTTAAGTTTAAGAAGAAATCTTAACTCCTTTTCCTCATTAACTTAATCTCAGATCCATCAGAATGCTTAGACAGCAAAAAAAAAGTTCTCTGTCCTGCTCTAATTTTAATAGCTTGCATTATATCCTCTTATTTTTTTCTCCTTCAAAGCCAACCAAGCTTCCAAAGGTTGGTTATTACATGTTGCTATAAAGTACTTTGCAAAGTGTCAGCATAATTTCTTCTTGATGTGATGCAAATACTGAGGATTCAAAGACATCTTGGTTATGTGACAGTGTTTGAGTGACATAAAAGAACAACGTTTTCCCTTTGTAACCTAATCAGTCTGACTTTGTTCTCACACCAAATCAATGAAGGACAAATCCTTTGGCGTCTGGAACTGCAGAGATATACAGCTAAAACCTCTTCCTTTCATTTCATCATAACTGACTGCAGTTACAACTATTATGCCCACAGGGTGAAACTGCTAAAATGCTTTCTTGTTCAGGGAGTTGAGCAGGGCTAGGGGGTGTGGGGTTTTGCTTTTTAGCCATGTCTTTAGATGGTAAAAAAATAACTGGCTTTGGTTTTCTTCTGTAATTTTTAACAATTCTTTTCAATGGCTAATGGAACAATACTCATTTAGATATATACACAACCTGGATATTTTTTCCTAATACAGATACTTAAGGAAAAATTATTTGTCCAATTGGTCAACATAGAGTTGTAAAATATGTCTTTACTTTCTTTTCCTACATAGAGAAGGAAAAAAAAATTTTCAAAGCATTATTGTAAGCATTATGTACTGTAATAATTTTAAGGTGATAAGAAGGGGACTAGAACAGGACATGAAGGGGAAGGAATCTTGAGGTCAACTGTCTCAAGCATTGGATGAAGACATTCTTTTGTCTGCCCAAGTGAGTGTTTATTATTAAGATTTATTTTTAATTTTATATTGATATAAAGACCATAAATGCTGCATAAACTCCCCATCTTTTGTAGAAATTAATGTCAGACACCTGTCTTCACACTTCTTATGCACTAACTTCTATTATTTACAATGAGAATTGGGACTTCATTTGTTTTCTTCTTAAAACAATACTGATTTCCTACAGCTAAGTTCTTCATGGCATATTACACTTCAAAATGTGGTTAATGTAACACTCAGAAACAGCAATCTGGCATCTTTACTATCTCTAAAATAAAAGTATATAGTCCATAGCAAAAAAATAAACCCCAACAAAACAAATTATATGTGGACACAAACAGAGAGAGAATTATTGCCTGAGAACACAAAGGAGAGGATGAACTTCAAAAAAAGCCCTGCAAAAGTCTGAAAAGGGAGGGGGGAAAAGGCATTTCCTTCAATCAAAGTAAACTGCCCCAGTTACGTCCATTTTATATCATTTTCACTGTGGGATTTTGTCACTAAGGTTTTTCAGTATTTAAGATAATACGGAGCTTATCCTTAAAAAAAAAAAAAAAGAAAGAAAGAAAAGAAAAGAAGCTATTACTACTGTTTGTAAAATAATCCTCTAACTACCCGTGTCTAAAGATCAAATGACACCTTCAACAACAGTATCCACAGTGTAAAACTGAGTTAACAGCTATTACACACTATTGTTCCAGTAATGCATGCGTTAGTGTCCCTAAGGGTGTATTTACTGGGATATACCAAATTATTTCAGAGGAACTATAACTGTCTTCTAAACCAATGATGCATGCACTAAGGAGTCCCTAAGCACTCATTGACAGCGTCATGTCAAACAGCTCCCTTGAGATGTTCACTGAGTGAGATCTTCCATATCCAATGGTAGATAGGGAACCTGGCTACAGCTACCTGGCTACAGCACCACCTCTGTTAAGCTACAGTCACCCCAATCCTCAATATTAGTGCTGAATGAAAAATTCTACTATCAAGTGTGGATTCTGAGAAACTTACTTTACTGTAATATTCAGTGTCTGCTTCATAATATAATTCAAGGGAGTAAAAAAACTAACGTGAAAATTCTGGGATTTTTATTTAAGCAAGATTTTAAATAAATGTTCCTTGTAAGTAAGTGAAAAAGGCACTAATTTATTTAAAAGCTATCTTTCAAAACAGGTAGAACATTTATAATTTTGCCTTCTTAGAGCTTAGTATAATTCTATCTTTTGCTCCTGCTCTGAACTAGGTTAAAGGAGCTAAAACACATGTGTACCTGCACACACATGCACACACAAAGTTTCTAGATTTTCCCCCCAAAACATAGTCATAAGAAATTAGATAAAATCGTGTCTCCTAATGAAAGAAGTTCACATAATTTTTAAAAAGCACATGTGTTTGCACATAGGCATGAACAAAAACACAGGAACATTACATACATAACTACATGTGTGCATTCATAAGATAAACATAAGTATTTCAATACTAACAATGTAATTTTAAACATCTCAGTAGCAAAAGTTGTCATTAATGACCTCCTGCAGGAGTTACTCAGGCCCCATTGTAGGAGCCTCATACAACTATATTTGTGACAAGAATGGGAGATAGCTGTAGCTATCTGTTTTGCTTACATTTTGTATTAAATAAATGTCTTTCCTTGCTTAGGGGCAGCCTGCAGTCCTGCATGTCAGACAGCTGCCTTGACTAGAGCAGGGGCCTGACACTCATTGAAGGATTGTCACTGAGCCACCATGGAGACCCCATTGACTTTGATTGGCTCAGCAGATGCTACAAACCCCGGAGAACAGCATTCTCCCATCACAAAGGCCTGTACATGGGACAGGAATGACAAGGGGACTGGGAACAGGAATATCCCTGTTAAAGACGAGACACACCAGAGAAACAACACTGTTAAGTGCAAGCATCTGATCTGTGGTGGTATATGCAATCTTGGGCATCTCAGGTCTTTGCCATTTTCAAAGATCAATTAACATTTGGAAAGTAAAACATTTGCAAGTGAAAGTACACTATTTGGTTGAGCTTTTTTTCCTTTTTTTTTTTTTTTTTTTTTTTCCCCTATTAAATTTCCTTGAGAAAGTTGAACCAGGAGTTCCCAATGCCCACATACAGCTACCAAATGTGCCATACTGGTTCAGGTGTCTGTGACAGCCAAATATAATTTTCTTTGCTAAAACAGACAGATAAAATGTGAAGTCTGGAAGTATGTCTTGGAGGCCTTAGACTAAAATCAGTGAGTAAATCCTACTGATGTCTCACTGGTATGGAAATACCTGAGACTTGTAAACACTTGAGCTGTACCAGGCTCAGGAATCTCACGTTTTCTTTAACAGAAAATTTATTACCTTTATGCCATCATAGATAAATGTCAGGCTTTCAAGAATAAGCACCCTAACAGAGAAATGGTATTAGCTGAACACTATTTGTTGGTAGTACAGTGGCCATTTTTTCTTCAATGATTTTGTTAAATAAGTTAATTTATTCTAAGGAAACAATGGTGTTGCACTAGGATGCTATGCCAAATTTAAGAAATTTCAGAGGTGCAAAAAGGAATGTCATATTAGAGTCCTCACTGCTCAGAGTTTCCATGAAAGGCAGTTCATTATTTACACCTCTGTCAGTGAATGGGAGGTGTAGCATAAATAAATTGATTTCCAACTCAGTTTCAATCCAGTATCAGTAGTAATTGCCATTACTGCACATTACCCCATCACTTATCAAATTCTTGAAACCACCACCACACATACCATCCCTTCAGTTCTTTTATCTGGGTTTCTGAAGTAAACTAGATTTAAAACATATCAGAGTTTTGTATAGATTGTTTCTTCATTAAAGCATTAGACATTTTTAACTCATGACATTTTTTAAATATATTCTTTTTCCAGTTAGAATCCCAAGGAAGTAACTGATACTCAGACAGAGTAGATAATAAACAATGAATATAAATTTAGCCAAGTAGACTGAGGATATGCAGTCTCATTACAATCCATCAAAACCTGGAAATTCCAAGAAAAGATTAAAAATCTTACTCCACCCAAATTGTGCCAGGGCTTTTCAGCTTAATTATTTGCATCTGAATTGTGTCCAGGTATCCAGGCATTGGAATAGGGTGGCCTCTGAGGGAAGATGTCAGGAGCTGCCCCATGCCAGGCACAGCCAGTTCCATGTAATGGACACATTTCAGGACATGGCTAAGCCCATCAGGAAAGCTGGTGATGCGTCTGAGAAAGCATATTTTAGAAAGTGTAAAAAATGTGAGGAGGAAGGAGTGACAGAGAGTTACTGTTATGGACTGACCCTCACCCCCAAACCCCTGCACTACAAAGGGCAAGGGGAAGGCAGATGAGGTTGGACTGAAGGAATAAAATTTAGCCTGGAAAATGTAGGGGGTGGAGGGAAGGTGGTGTTTTGATCTTTTCATTTTTTTTTATCACTACTCAAATCTATTATAATTGACAATAAATTAAATTAATTTTCTTCAAGTCTCTTTTGCCCATGATAGTAATTGACAAGCAAATCTCCATGTCTGCATCTCAACCCCCAATACTGTTTCCTCCTTCTCTCCTCTTGAGGAAAGGGAGTGAGACAGCAGCTGGTTTGGCAGCTGGCAGCCAAACAAAGTTAACCCAGTACAGTAACCCAAATATATACCTGCCTTTCAGCTCTGTTTAGAAGGCTGTTAGCTTTTTCAAAGAAGGGGTCTGTCTTTAATTTTTTATGATATTTGTTGCTTAGTCTTGGGTCCACCTGCATGTGTAAACACCTCATTAGTCTTTGAGGGAGTGAAAGACTTTTGGTTTTAAACTAATAACAATATCATTTTTTCTACAAGTGCACAATTTAATTTCATTTGTAACTATACGTTTTTATTGTCCATTCTGCCAAAGAAGTGAGATGTTAATTTCAGATGGAAGGCACAGTCTCATCTTCGCAGAGCCCAATCTGAGCAAATTTATCATTAAGTAAAATTTGCAATCCAAAGCACTCTCTAGGACCTCTGTATAGTCCACAGACGATTGCTGGAATTCCAGACAAACAAACAAACCTTTTGTATCCTAGAAAAAAAATAGCAAAGAGCATAGAAACCCCTTAAAAATAATTAGATATCCAAATCTGAACTTTGCATTGCCCATGTTCAATGATACATAACCTCTCTTAGGAGAGACCCCGAATCAGTCTCCTGATCTTTCTCAGAGAATACACTGCTGGGAAAAATCAGTTGATTTAAAAATCAGTAGGACCTTCCCATTGTACTTCTAAGTATTGACCCTATGTTCAGACGTGTCCTTCAAGAGACTGGATAGGATTTTCTGAAAAGCAGATTTGCGAACAGTCTTAGTCGGTTTAATGAAGGTATTCTGGCTTGTGCAAGTGCGTAAATATTATTTGCAACAGGGACTGAAAATTGTCTACCTAGACGAATATCCAAACTTTCTTCTGGACCAAACTTTGTTCTTTCACCTTCCTAGCAAACATCTATCCTGCAAAGTCAAAAGTTGTACAGAGAAAACTGATCTCATCAAACCAATTAAGGTATATTTGCTTGCTTACATATTGATAAAGCACAAAATATTATTCTGATGAAAGGGAATGAATTCTTCACTGCATGCAATTTTATTCTAGGAAACTGAATTGTTCAATCTATATCTGGAATTTGTATGCATTACAGCCCTACTAAAGTAACAACTTTTATGAAACACATTTTCAAACCCTGTCCTTTATCTAGTAATATAATAAAGAAATAATAAATGCTTGTTACTGTAGTATAAGGAGAAGGTAGGTTAAAATCCATTCAATCAGGTCAAGAATGTTAACATCTCAGATAAATGATTTATTCTTTGCTTATGACATATAAAAAGGCACAGTTGGGTTTCCTCCAGGGACCTCTAACAGACTAAACCGAAGTTGTTAATGTGAAAGGTGTCTTCTTTCAGGATAATAATGTGTCTAGGCGTGAGAAAGACACCAAGGCATTGCACAGTGTTAGGTTTCTGTGTGTATGCCAGCAAAAGGAAACTCAGTTGCTATATGATGTTTTCTAGAAGAAAAAAAAAAAAAAAAAAAAAAAAAAAAAAAAAAAAAAAAAAAAAAAAGAGTCTAGGTATCAAAAGTTAAGCACACACAAACCTTTTTGGAAGGCCTTCGAAGGCTTTTACTTCTGACCCCTTTACCAGGTCAGGAACATGGATATAAAGTAGGCTGCTTCAACAAGCACCAAAATGTAACTAAAAATTAGACTGGGACCACTTAAAGTGTCATGGTTTTGTTTATTTGGTGGCTTCATGCTTGTATTTTAGAAGATAAAATGCCTCTTCATGCAAATGTGTATAAATTACTCTTTTCTAATAATGTCTTTTTTCCTCTCTCTTATAAAAGGCAGGGTAGCCTTGAGGGTTTATCTTTTGCAACCTTGGCTGGTGAACAAGCTTAAATCTAATTTCCCTTTCCCTTCTCTCATTTTTGATAGAGTGATGTTATCTCTCAGTACTAGGCCTCAGGAAGACTGCAGATCCAATTTACTCAAAATCTGAGAACAATGATGTTACTAAAATATAGCACAAGCTTCCTTTTTAAAATAACAATATAAATTACAAGTCACCTTTCACTCACACACCATCATTAGGAGCAATAAATCAGGTTTAGCTTTTTCAGAGTTTGATGTTTCACAGCAAATCAGTTCAAATACCATTTCATCAGTCCAAAACCAAAGTAATACCATGTTAATTTAATTTCTAGTTTATAGATTACCAAATGTTTTGGTTTTTTTGTTTTTTGGTTTTTTTTTAATATGTGTAGTTACTGGTGCTATTATAGATGGTGTGATTATTACCATGTATTACTTCCTTAGCATCTTATTCACTCCTTTTGAAAACAGGCTATATTTTGCTCAGCTCTTGATTGGGGAGCAGTCCCTGAAGATGAGAACCTAAGCAGGAGGAGGTGGGGAAGCACTCTACAGAGGAGTAAAACGTCCTTCCCTAAGGTGTTTAGTCAGTCTCTAAGTCTTGAAAGTCATTCATGTCATCTGCATCCTAGTCTGTGCCCTACTGAAATACCCATTCCACTCTTAATGATTAATCATCAGCTGAGCTCAAAAATTGGCTGAAATGAGTACTTTCCCCCTTAGACAGAAATACAGCAGTGTAATAAAGACAAGCTATCAGCTTCAACTGTGAATTTCCATGCTTTTGTGAAGGAGAAAAAACCACTATTATCCTAACATAACTACAGTTAATTTGTAAAGCTGTCAGACTGAAACATGCTGGAAGAAGATCTTAAAATGATTGCTTCTGATTAACTATTATGTGGCTATTACACAGAATTGTTGCACAGTGTTATGTTAAAAATTAACAATTAAAAAAAAAAGATAAAAAAAAATGAGAAAGCCACCCTAAAATTAATC
>JANHGN010001342.1:0-15268 GCA_024605025.1 Megaceryle maxima | reverse complement strand
TAAAATCAAGGTCCAGTTATCCAGGAGTTGTAATATAGACCTGATGTTTTAAGAGAATTAAGAGAAATAGAATCTATGATTCTATGAATTTTTTTTTTATACTACCAGAGGATCTGGCCTAGAATTAATTGACTTTCTTTATATGTATAAGTTTATGCATTAATAACTTGATAGATTATTACTTTTTGGAAGACAAGTTTTTCTCTTCTTTAATGTACCATCCACTAAATGTGATGCTTGTCTTACCCCATGATTTTTTGCTTAAATTTTCCATACAAATAGCTGATGCTTTTGGGTTTAATATTGGCATAGCTTTAAAGTGCTGCACAGGTCCTATTTGTCTCTCTTCCCTAGATAAAGTTCACAGACAAAACTAAAGATTCTAGTACTTCTTGGTACTAATGCACTAGCATATACATATAGACATTAGTATCAGAGTGCCATTAATAACATCATGCGGTCCTTTTCAATTTAAAATCTGTCCATTAACACAATATTCCTCAGGAATATATTTTACTGAATATAAAATCCACTTCCAGAGACATATCTTGCTGTATAGATGGAAAATTAAATGCCATACTCAATATTGTCTCATTATATTTTCTCTTTTAAATATAATTGTAATATGGATATTGAATATGATAACTTATTTTCAGTATTGAGCCTCATCTGATACTTTGCAGATAACATTGTTATCACCAATACTAGTAGAACATTCTTTGAGGACTATAACCTGTCAGGGAAAGATGGAATACACCCATCTAGAAGAGGCAAGGGAATCTTTGGCAGCAGACTGACCAACATATTAAAAAAAACCAAAACAAAACAAAAAGTTTAAAGTCAGGCTTTAAACTGAACAACATGTGGGGGTCCAGGTCCAAGATGACAATTCCCCTGCCATCACATCCAACTGGGATAAGCCAAGCCAACCAGAGCAATGACAAAGGCTCCTTAGCTGCCTTCCAAGATGAGAGCCAGAAGGACAACCACCTCAAGGCTGGGAATGACTATAATGGTTCCTGCATGGAAACCTGCATTACCTCTCTGAAATGCCTGTACACAAATGCACACAGCACAGGGAATAAACAGGAAGAAGTAGATATCTGGGTGTGGTCACAGGGTCATGTTCTCATTGCAGTTTTTGAGACATGGTGGGATGGCTCACATGACTGAAATGATGTCATGGACAGCTATGTATTATTTTTAGGAGAGACAGACCAACAAGGCAATGTGGTGGATGTGCTCTTTATGAGCAAGAGCAACTGGAATGCATTGAGCTCCGCCCGGGGTGATGAATAACTGCCTGTGAGAGCTCTGGCAGTGTTATAACTGGGTACAACACTGGCATTGGTCTGTCTGTGGCAGCCCATGTGTCTGGACATGTTGGTGGCTTCTGTGAATTTATGTGGTGGGAAGGGGGAAATCCCCAGGTACAGAAGCCTGCTGGGCTCAGCAGGTCTCAATCTTTGTAATAGGTTTACATGTAGCTATTCTTTTTTTAAATTTTTTTTTTCCCCTGGAATCTGTTTACTGAGAATGTCTGTAGAGCACATCATATAAAAATGTATACAAATGGAAATTTTCCAAAAGCAAGATACAAATCCAAAGATAAAACTGAAATTACTTCACACAAAATTGCTTACTTCGAGGATTCTAAAAGCAATATTAAATATACATATATAGGCGACAGATCACTCTAAATATAGTTTAGCTTTTTTGAAATGCCTAATATTTTCATCTTATCTATCAATTTATTATCAATTATTCTAATTTATTTAATCTTTATCATTCTGATAAGCAAAATTCAGAAGGCTAAAGCTAAAATCACTAACTACTTCTGGAAGTAAAAGTGGTATTTTTGGGAACGATAAGAATGTTTTGGCTTCCCTTTTCATTTGTGCAGAGTTGGGTACTTCAGAAAAAAAAATCTGATTGTCTCTAATAAATATTGAATCTTGGACACTACCAGAGTACTCTGGGATTCAGAGCATTTAATTTATATCTTGATGAAAATCATCAATGTGTAGCTTGTTCTGTTGTGGATTTGAACTTTTAAAAATGGAACTTAAAAGGATTAAGTGTCTCAGCTGCAGAGTACTACTTCATAAAGTTCCAGTAAATGTATTTAAATTAAAGTCATTTATCAAGGAGAGTAATTTCTAACTGATATTTTGAACACTCCATATATTAATTGCAGGGCACTAGTTCAGACATCAACTGACAATAGTTTGATTAACTTTTTAAGAAACATAGTCATTTTATACAGTATATTAAATCAATTGTTTCATTCTAAGGAGGGACAAAATGTCATAATGAAACAATTAGTTTGTAAGTGATGAAATAAATTGATCAAGAATGTATTTTATCATAAAACCTCATCTTTCATAATACATTGAAGAAATATTGCTAGCAACTCTACTAATTCATTATGGGCATGGTATTAGTTTGATTTGGGAAGGACTATGACATATCATATCCTTAAAATTTTGCATTTTTTTAGAAAAAGGAAACATTTTGCAATGATTAATACTTCATTGGGACTGTGCCTAGTATATTTGGTGTAATATGGTTTATTTATTGGATTAATTTATTCAAACAAAGCAGGTTCAATTTTATAAAAGAGGCTGGGACTTAATACTCATTAACCTCAAGCATCAATCAATCATTTCAGAAAGGACACTTTAAATTACCACTCTGTTCTCATGAGGTAGTAGAATCCAAATGTATGCATTATACAAACAAGTCTGCAGGTAAGTTGGATTCAGTACTGTGGTTTTTATGAACCAGTCTGTGGTGTTCAAGATCAGGTTGGATGTGGTTTTGAGTAACTCAATCTAGTGAAAGGTGTCCCTGACAATGTCAGGGAGGTTGGACTAGATGATCTTTAAAAGTTTCTTCCAAACCATTCTATGAGTCTGTGATAATTCTGGAGCCCCAGCTTCAAACACCACCTCTGTCTACCTCTAGACAGCAAGTCCTAGAGTCCTGCCTGCTCCTGCAGAATCAGTGTTAAAATACAAATCGTGCCAGTGTATTGTAGATATGCTACGGCATGCAACAGATCCTAGAAGAAAAGCCTTGCCTTTCTTCTGTAGTTTCTGTCTAACCTAGCCTCTCTAGATAGCATAAGGAAGTTGAAATTTATAAGTAGTAATAGTTTAAAAGAAACAGATGTGGGAGTGAAAATGAGAGTTATTATTAGTTACTAAATATTAAGAAGTTACAATCATCCTACTTCCATTTATTCTGTTGACTAAAGCAGAATCAAAACAAAGCCATTTATATCCATTAATCAGCAATATCATAACAGTTTCCTAAGACTTACTGTAATGCCACTTCCAGCTTGTCAGTTTAATCCAATTATCTCAAATGTGTTTGTGAACAGTTATATTTAGATGCAGTGTTACCATTATGTTTTCAAAGTTTAGAGTTTCCAAGATAAAAATAAAATAGGTTAACCATTACTGGTCAGATCTTTGCCATTATTTTCTTTCACCAGATCTGATGCCAGTGTCAATGTGCAGTAGTAAAAGTACAAGGATTCCTACAGCTTAAGGAATTGAAGGTTCCTGGCACAGAGCTGACGGACTTATATGACCCCAGAGGAATGTGAAATAATGAGAAGTCCAAATACATTAGATATCTTCTATTGTATTTTTATGTTTTTCTCTATAAATGACATTTACTTCTCAGGTTAGTAATGGCATGCCATATATATTGGCCATCACCTTTCCACTTGCACCCACCACTTGAAGCTACAGCCCTCATATTTCCCTTTATCACACCAAGCAATGTATTGTGATTTGTAGATTTCCGTGCAATACAGAACAGATTAGAGTTATGCCAAAGAAGTGAAGGAGAAAAATACCTGAAAAACATCCATAAAAAGAATTCACATTTTTAGTTGACTAGGAACAAAAACTGGTTTAAAACTTTTCATAATTTTGGAAGATTTTATTGTCTAGTTGCTAGTAGAGAACTTTTAAAGATCATCTAGTTCACAATAAGAAGAGATTGGGAAGCTGGTAACACTTTTGCAGAGATGTTTCTGCTAAGCAAACAGCGACTTAATAAATGTAACTAGCAATAACATTTCATGTACTGCTAGTCAATTTTGCATCTTCTAATAGTCATCCCATATACTAACTTGTATTTGTGAGAATGAAACTTTACCTTCTGACTATTGTTACAGAAAATGACATCAATTAAACCATCCACAATGAACTCAGTGAATATGAAGAAGAAAGTCTAAACTGTTCCTAAAGGAATATAGGAATATATAGGTATATAGGTATGTATATATATATTGCACTCTCTAATCAAATGTAGCTGGCAGTACCATAAATTTACTTAAGGAACAGAAAGCGATCATATTACTTAAGGTAAAGAAAAGCAGCCATGGAATTTCATTTCAATACTAACAGGCTTGTATATTTTATAGAGATAAAAGGCAGGTAATACAAAACCCTAAAAGGGAAATAAGCCAATTATTTTTATTACAGAAACCTGCAATTAAAATGAAATTAAAAGGGTTTGTAAATGCAAGTGTCTTCCAAAAAATATACAAAATTGACCAGGATCTTAAAATTGGTGCCATCCATTGGTACAGAGGTAGATTCTCCCCTCACATAGTGTAGCACCATATGATATGGAGAAGTTGCAGCTCATTGGTGGAAAATTTGTTCACTTCTTACATGGATAACACTAAATTTACCTAGATATGGTTTAGCACCAGGATATCAATATGTCCTAGGGGTATGTTGCTGGCCTTTGTCAACTGTGAATAAGAAGTGTCCAAAAAAATGTCCTTGGTATTTTATTCTTGTGAAGTTATCAGAAGGTGTGCTCATATTCCTTTAAATTGTTTTTCAACCACCTCTGTTCTTCATTTACTACCACTTTTTTGTAGACTTGAAAATTAGCTGCTGATTCTTACTTGCTATTGTCCCAGCTCTAGCATTTAGTACAATTAAGGCTATTTGACAGACCAGTTCTGGTGACAATGTGCTTCATTATCATGAAAGCAATGATGATGTCATGAGTGTTAAATATGAACATTACTGAAAGAATCAGACAAAACAGAGATACTTAATCAGCAATGAGGAGCAATTCAGAAAAAAGATATAATGTCTTCAAAAGAGGCTTAGAAATTGCATTTTATTTTCTAGAAAGTATACTGGAGTGCAGAATTATCCATTAAATACAAATCCAGGAGACACATCCCCTGCAAATGGTCTGCACTGACAAAAAAAAAACAGTACAGTCTGACAATGAATTTCTAATCAGTGACCTGAGTTTGTTTCTTACTTGTCGCAGATGTTTTGTGTAGCTTTTTCTGCATATTGAGGATCAGCTGTATCTGTGTTTTGCATATATTAAGAAAAAAGTTTAGCCTAGTGTACTTAAAAATGGAACTTCTGAAGGAATGAGCTGCAACAGGGAAACTGAACGTGTGTACCTGTTGCCTTGCCTAAGGTCTTTTCCTACAGTACTGATTAGGAATAATCCAAATCTCTTTTACCCAACTAGCTTTTACTCTTCTATTATATGGTATCTTTTCAGTCAGGAGAATAAAGCTAAAGCTTCTAACTGCAGTGAGCCAGACCTCAGTCTTGATTTGGAATGGAAGCCCCTGTGGGTTTACCTAACACAAATCCAGACCTGTTAAGGTCCATGTTAAGCCTGAAATATTAAAAATCATTCCAGCACACTTTGTAAAGAATATACCTGTTCTGATGAGACTGCAGAGCACATTATGAATAAAGAATCAGCCAGAAATAATTATGTGGCACCATAAACCATCCAAGTTCATCCTGCACTGATGCTTCAGTCGGAAACAAATTAAATTATCCTGTTTCAGATCCTAAAAAGACCCTGTGACTGAAAGTGCGGGGTTTTTTTAGGCCATCTTATTTGTGTGAAAAGAAAAATATGTCCCTTCTCCCTACAAACCATATATGAATTTTTTTTTTTTTATACATCCAGTATTACTGTTATTACATCATTTTTTAGACACAGAATTTGATGCACAACAATGATTAATTAACCAGTTGTTTCTGTGAATAAATGTAATCATTATAGTGCCATCTGCAAAAATCCAGACTGGTCCCGAGTTCCTGAAGTCTATCTTCTTTAGCAAGAGAAGTTCCCTAACTTTTAGATTTCTTTTAATGAAAATAAACACAATCATGTTTTTGTATTGATGTCTATTTAGTGCCCATATCCCATTACAATTAGTGGACATTTTTTGCTATATCTTGTAAGACAACATCAGGCAGGTGTACTGAAGGTACTAGTCCATACTTTAATAGAAGACTGGCAAAACTACTTTGATATATAGAAGAAACAGGTAGGTTTAAGTACCTCTTCCAGCCTTATTCAATACCTCCTCCATGAATGCAAATTATTCAGCATATTGTTTTCTATATTCTATATCTTCTATTTTGTGAAAGATCACTAAACTTAAGGGTGAAATTTATCAGTCCTGGAGACAAACAGGAATCCCAAACTGTCTAGGTTTAACTGTTCTAGGTCTTCTGAAGAGAGAAACAACCATTGCCCTCAGATTCCCTGTTCTTACTGCTTGATATTAAGCAGTTCCCTGCACTTCTTACTAGTTTTTGTAAAACTTAGTTTCTAGCCATAAAAAATCCAGGAAAGAAAAAGGAAGCCATAAAACAAGGAGAATCAGTAAGCATTAATTCAAACTAACAAGAACCTGGTTTGAGGCTCTGTCCTTCAAGGAGTTTTAGTGTATACTACAATCATTAAAGGTCATTTAACCTGAAAAACTTCAGGTCAGATATTAAAAGGGGGCAACTGAAGGACTAGGACCACAGCCTAAGTGCTGAATGTAAAGTACATGGGCCAGATAGAAAAAGTTTTCCCAGATGAGACTAAGGAAATGAACTGATCTTTTGATGTGTGATTTGTTTTTGTCACAGTTAAAGGTATTACCCTTTGCAGTCTTTTATTTTTATGGGTTTTTAGGCTTTTCTCAAATTTTCCATAAATGCCTCTGCCACTTCTTTTATATTCCTTCTCAGATATAACTCTTATTCTGAGGTTTTGCACTTACTCTCTTAAATATGGCCAACTTAGCCTTTTAAAAGTTTTCTTCACTAGAATATAACTGAGCTTTATTTATAATAAAAGTGTGAGTGTAACGCAAATTTCCCAACTCAGAGCAGTGCAGATATAGCATGCCAAAAGAGTGATCTCAAGTAGCTGCAGTTGTGTTACTGTCTCATTCCCCTCCCATCTTTGTTACACATAGAAGCCTCAGAGGCAGCCTGTGGACAGTCTGCGTGAGCATGTTTGACAGCAGACTGACCTGCCAGGCATGCAGTGTCCTACTTATTCTGGAGGCAGTATCCTAGCAGTGCCTGGGTCCCATCCTGAAGCTGCTGTTAGCAAAGCAAGAACATCTTCTCTTGAGAGGCTCCTTTCCAGACAGCCTAGGCATATCCAGCAACATCCAAAATGTAGCTGGCTTCACCCATGTCTTTGAAAAATAATTTAGGCAGAAGAATTTTGCAAGTAAATAACATCAATCATTTGCTGTCTCCCAATTTTTTTCCATTTGTAAAATTTAATACGTGTATTTAAAACTTTTGTTTAAGCATATTTAAGTCCACTTTCTACTACTGTGTGTCACTGAGAATGGTTCTCATAACCAAACAATATACTTACACATTTTAGAGCCATCTCAATAAATAGATAGAAATATACTTTAAACTATAAATAAGAATGTGATACAGTTGTTAAACAACTTGGTAAAGGAATGCTATTATTTGTCAGTTTTCTTCTACTGTGAGAAAAATAACTTCTCCCAGTGGCAATTCCATTTGTTTTAACAGTATATACAAATTAAGTAACTACCATATTGCAGTCCATTCCAATATCCATAAATGCTATAGAAGCATCCAATATATCCTTGCATATATCAAAATATGTACCAGTTTTTGAAGGCAAGATTTCAGTGATGCGCAGGACTGGAAGTGTGACCAGCAAGGACAGATATTCTTTCAAATAAAGCCACTGGTTAAAAAGGATCACTTTGGAGTCACTCAGCTGAGGCCATTGATTGATAAAAATAAGAGTTCTTTTAGAACCATATCAAACTTCATATTAAAAGGTTTAAAAATAATATTTTATAAGGTTTTACCAGGACCTCATTGCTCACATAATGTTTAAAAAATAGATTAAATATCCATGTACAGCTGTTTTTCTCTGGTAAATCCCATCCTTTCTCAAGTAAATGCTTGCAAAATAAACCTATCTAAACCTTAATAATAGCACATCTTAAATATTAGATTATGCTGTGATAAGTTGTATGTTACCATATAAATATTGTCCATACATCATATGATCTCAAAATATGCCATACTAACATTATTGCTATTTGATATGCTACTGTAATAGAAAAACCTTTAAATATAATAAAAATGCAAACATTAAAGCATGTTTTTTAAATCTGTAAGGCATTATAGTGTGAAATAATTTCCTGTAGGAAATTCCAAATATGTAATTTTGTCTTGATTTAGTATGAAAGTAAGTTCTGAACTGTTGAGCATGAAATGTAATTATGAGTTTCAAACAGTTTTGAAGGAGAAAAGGTAATCTTATTTGGTCTTTTTTTCTCTTTTCCCAGTAAAGAAAAGCTTAAGAAGTTGCAATGTCAAGGTTGTAGTGGAAACAATGATGTGGCTCAGTTACCATTTTTCATGAGGAAGAGCGATATAGTTTTTGAGTAAGACTAAACGGCCTCGGCCAAATTATTTTGTTGTTAATACATAGACCAGATGTATACTAAGCTGAAATAGAATGGTTGATTCTAGACACAGTCAACATAAATCTCATGAAGGATTATTTAAAAATGAATCAGGCAAAAATACAAAATGTTTTTTCAAGCTGGTGAGCTTGTTTCTGAAATAACCCTTACAGATAAGTAGCTCAGAAAGTCAATATTTTAACACAGTGCACCATAAAAGTGTAATGTTCCTAAATCTCGTCACTGAAAGCCATCACTGAAATCTCTGAATGCCTCAGGTCAAAGAAAAAAAAATCATAAAAGTGGTAGAATGGAACAAGTAATAAACTTCTTGCCTACATATAGACAAAATGAAAGAACAAAATATTCAGTAGAGAAAATCCCTGTGAGATAGCAGAAAAAACCCACAGTATATAACATGAAATAGTGTATGTGTATAGAACTATGATGAATAAAATTTGTGTCAAGCTGAAGCAAATTACCAAGTCCTAACGAATGGCTGTGAAACAGAACTGTTTAGATGGCATACTTCTGTAAGTTAGAAGACATTTTTCATGTTAAAATACAGCTAAACTTTTATACTATTTCAGAAAACACTAATTTTATCTTTGCCAGCAACTTATTGTGCTAAGAATCTTACTGAAAATCAGTAACTGATTTTACAGTTAATATATTACAAGCATTATCTTAATGGTATTTGAGGATTTTCAATCACTTATATTTTTTTTAAACACAAGTTTCAAAACTTAAACCACAAATATTTAAAACACAGATATATTTAAACACAAGTATATTTAAAAAGAAATTTAGGAATTTACTTTTCAATTGGATAGTATTATCAAATTTGTTCCCAAGGCCCTAACAGTGCAGGGTTTTTAAGCACCTGCCAGTGGGACCAACTTAGAAGAAGCACATTCTTAAGTACCTTGCTGAAGTAGCATTTCAATTACTACATATTAAGAAACATCAGCAAATCAGCTTCTATATTACAGAGCTGATCCCTTTCAGTTTTGGGACAAAGTGATTCTTTGGGGCTCCAGATGTGGTACTACTATACTGGATCCAGCTAAGTAACCTTGATGTGAGACTAATGCCTGAGCAGGCAATCAAGGAAGAGACATCTTTCAGGCACCCCTGGCCAGGCCCGGTACTTCCATCAAGGGAAGGTAAATACTGATTTGCATTCTTGATTTACAATCTGTGCTTTAATAGTACCACTCTTTCTTCTTCCCACTGCAGCTTTAGCACAAGATTATACTGTAAGGTTATGTGGATAAAAAGTGTCTGCTCTTTTAAGGGTGTCTGGTCAACGACCTTCTTCGGAGCAAGGAGGGACAGTAATAAAGGCAAGAAGCCTAGAGGCAGGAAGCCATAAAGAAGAACATGCAGGGACACAGATCTGCCAGGCAAATGATAAGGGAGGGAGTGAAGAGATGCAAAACTGATCAGTGACACTAATTGATGAGGGCGTGTGAGACCGTGAGAAAGTTTATTCCAGTGATGTTATCTGATCAGGGAACATGTCAATTGGGAAATGAAGGGGAAAAGGGGGAGACCAGAAACAAATTGAACAGAGACACAGACCTGACAAAACAAACGTGGAGACAATGCCAGGAAACAAATCTTATCGGTCATTCTAATCGATGGGCTATCAAGGCAGGCACCACTTCCCATATCAACTTGGACTTTGCAACTGGTAAGACTGTAAACTAGGGGAGACCCTGACTGGGAGGGGTGGGGGAATCGATGGAGCTGTTCAGACCCATGGGAAATGTGTGGGAGGAAGGGGATCAGAGAGGAACAAAGTGAGGAATAGACAGAACAGAGTCAGTACACTTGTCAGGCTGAGTCCTGCACCTGATCACCACAGTCTATCCTATCATCTTAATAACTCTTTTAACAATCTCTTTCCATAATCTCACTCTCTATCCCACATGTATGTGCTCTGCAAGGAGTGACAGCTGTGGTGAGACCTGTATATGTGAGTGAAAATTGGTGGCAGCTACTGGTGTCAGAGCAGTGATGTAGAGCGGCATCAGGTTCAGGACTGGGTATCAGGCAGGCAGGGTGCCTATGCTGGTACACTCAGAGGACTTGTGAATATGGACTGCAAGAATGAAGAGTGTGTACGTGTGTGTGTATTTGCTAGTGAACATCAAGCTGGATCAGCTGGTGACTGAGGGCCTGATGGGTGAGTAAGGGCACCAGGAGCTGGGCAGTGGAGCTGGGAAGGCAGAGGGGCCATGATGGTGCTTGGGGCATCTGTAAATATGGTTGTGTGCTTGAGAAAATTGAGAGTGTCGTGTGTGTCTGCACTAGCGACCTGTCTGCCAGCTGAAGAGGAGGATATGTCTGTCTGTGCTTGTGTTTTATGGGAATCCTGTATGCATGCTGGAGGAGATGGCCATGCTCCTAACTTATCTTAACAGGCATCACCTTCTGCAGTCACAGCTATGCAATCATGCCAGTGTGGTGAGCTGAGAGCCACCAGAAAACCCTGACCCACTGGCAGCTTCAGTCCATGGAGCAAACCTCTAGCTCTTCAACCATACCTGATAAACCCACGAATTCATGTCCCTCTCAGTCTCCTCAGGAAATTAGCAAATGTACGTTTGAGTGTGCTATGTTTTTTTCTGTACTAAGGAGAATTCTCTGGCCTTTATTAAAGCATTTCAATTCTACTTTTGTATAATGTGAGTCTTTTATCTTTGACATCCAAATAGGTGTTCAATATTCATTTGGGTTATAGACAGAAAGGCAGAAAAATAAATATATTTTAAAAGTCCTTTTTTATTTCAAGTCAAAGAGCTGGGCAGCAAAAAGATCAGAGAGAGGGGTGCTTTCATACTAGTATTGTGCAGAACATGTATCCCAATATCTATGTAAACTTTTCTTGGATATGCTCCACAGTCTATTCTATTAGAGAGACAATTAAATTCAATTAACTTTATATATGTTTATATGATGTCAGATTATGTTTTAGTTTGAAATAAACCTATGGTGATGCAAGGTTAATAGTCATCACCAGGCTGTTTTTTACCACAGAGCTGTCAGAGGAAAGCTAAATTTACTGATGTCTAAATAAGAGATAGGTGGGGATTTTGATGCTTGGGAAGAAAGAGAGGCAGCTGGAATAATTGTCATTGATGGATGTTTCTGCTAGAACAATCATTAGTGAAATCAGAAGTGCCACTGGCATTTAGCTTGTCATCATTAGGTTTTTCAGCCAACAACTTAATAAAATAAATTTGAGTTATCTTTTATTTCATGCCTTCAGCAAGCAAAGAAGTTAAAATCTAGAAGAAGTCTTGTATAAATTTCTTTCATCACCGAATCAACATGGTACATGAATCAATCGGTTGTAGAAGGAACACAAGCTCAATCAAGCAGTGATGGATTTCACTTGGGGTCACTGCAGAAGTACCATCACTACTCTGGGCGCAGTATCAAGAGTATAAAATAGTATCTGAGAACAATGGCAAGGCAGGGTTAAACATATCAGATATCATAGAAATGGCAAAGAATGGTCAAAAATACCTAACAAACTAGTGCATGGGCACAGACTTCTATAACCTCTTCTCCTAAGCCAGTTGCAGCAAACTGTCCCTGTCATCTTATGGCCAACACTTGAAGTTCCCAGAATTTCCCACCTGCCAGGCTGTAGCTTGTTACAGAGTGATGACTACACATGGAATAATGCTAGTGAAGAAGAAACAGGAAACGTTGAGCTCAGTAAATAAAAACTAAAGAGGCAAGGTGAACAAAAGGAGCTTAGGAATCAGGTTTAATTCTGCCATCTGGATCAACCTCCTGCAGCTCAGCTTGGTAACCATCCCTTGTTTCTATGCCTGCTGAGATTTAATTATTGTTTCTTAAGTGGCAGCTGCACAAACCTAAAGTCCATTTGTTCTGCAAACATTCCTAGTGATTATTCAAAATTTTGGTGATTTTTTTTTTTTTTTTAATGGCCACAAAATCTTATGTTTTAATCCATGATACACAGGCTTTATCTGTCAGCTCACGCTTACCACATCATGGCTTCCTCTGTTTCAGAGCATCATCCTTGAATCACCTCAGAAGGCCCTTTATTCTTACCTCTGATGTTTTTCTGCCATGAAGAACACTCTCACTTTCAGAAGTCTTCCCTAGTTTGCAATTTACTTTGTGTGTCTCTACCCTCATTTTCTTGTTCATGGGACTCATCTAAATTTCAGTCTGTCAAGAGCTGTCTAACAGATAGATACGAAATATTCATTTAAGTTTTTACAGCAATGAAACTAACAAGGCTACATCTGTGCTTAGCTGTTTGAAGCAGTTTAATACCCTTGCCTTCACTGTTTGTATTAGCAAATGTTCCCATCTTTCAACATCTAAGTGGCAAATATGAGCTTAGATATTTCACATATTTTCAGTTCAGTCAAGTCACAAAACAATTTGTATTCCTGGTCTGTCCTCTTCCAAGACTCAAAGTTAGCAGCAGGAAACTTTCATGGGAATTTGCTATTATTTCTAATTTTCTTCCTACATAAGATTTCCTCCCACTTTAAATTTCCTTCTTTTTCACTTCACCATAGGTATATTATGATATCAGGGCATGCTCACAACTCACAGCAATAGCAGTGCCACATTTGATGAAGTCCTAACTCCACTTGCAATTCTGCTGTAGACTTTAAATCTGATTCAAAGCTCTTTGAAACCAATAGATTGAGGATTTCTGTAGTAGAACTATGTTCCAGTTTATTTTTGCTCAAATGTATCATAGGGAATTTTTCTCTAATAAGATTTTATTGTACTTTCCTCTCCATACATCACTCAGAAGTGGTTGTGTGTCATCAGAGAAACATATATGTTCCAGTTAGTTCCCTCAACAATGTGAAAAAGTCACAAGTTCATGACAGCTATAAAAATTGCACGGAATAGGACACATTCCTAAGCATGCCTGGCAATGAATTTGAAAGGTAGAGAAGGAATGAACTATTCAATAACACTGCTAACATTGCAATGTACTACCCAGTCACTGACAGAAAGAACATATTTACATATAAGTCTGTATATCCAGGTATAAGTCTACAAGAAAATAGAAGTCTGTATAATGAATCAATGAAAATTTCATTCTGTAGCAGGCTGATGTATTTCCTGTGCTTGTAGGATCTTTGGAAACTGTGGCTTGAAACAGAATATTTTCCCACCTACATGGCAGAAGAAGCCACCCTAATTATTCAAACTGAGGCCAACAATATTCCCTTCATATCTTACCACTCAAAAACTAGGGAAACATTGCCATATACCCTGAAAACATCTGAGGACACAAAACCTTCATTAACCTCATGTTAAAAAAAGTTCAGCTTGTGGACTTGAATGTTATTGGTAGATGTAAGCAATTTTTCAACATTTTGAGTAGTGCTCTGGTATCTTCTCAGTAAAGTTTTTTAGGTTTGGGTTGGGTTGGGTTTGCTTCTTAATGTTTCTATAAATCAGTTCTAAAATCTGGAGAAAAAATATGAAGAAAAAGTCTTAAAAGCTGTCTGGAATCAGTTCAGTGTGCAAGTTTACAACAAATAGTTTATTAAATAATTTCCAATAAGACAATATTCTTTCCTTGTATCTTCTGTACCATTTATAGCTCATAGAAGGAAGATTTGGAATCACATTTCTGTGGTTTAATCTTTTTTAGTGCTTCCCAAAGTATTTTCTACATTCAGCAATTTACCATCCCTACATACCTAGCTGTTATAAGATATTTTTACACAAGTGACTACAACACAAACACATAAACAGGGCCTCATGGGGTTGCATACTATATGAATATATATGAATAACATCCTTCTTGGCCTGAATAGGAATTAAAAAAGGGAGAAAGCAAGAAAACTGAGATCTGGAGAAAGTAATATTACTATGTAAAATAGTCCCCAAAGCAGAAGATCTTTTATCTATTCTTGAGATTTCCCAGTTCCTCTTGGAAGTTGGTCATATAGTTTGAATTATTACCTTTTCTTCATGTACCTTTTCCTTGTGAGTCTTTATCTTTTTGATCTCTATGTATTTCTCCAGTGCAAACAGGAAAAAACAGTTCTTTGAGTACTGCTATTAAATCAGAAGAAAACAATTAATGTTTAGGCTGGACATATCCAGATTAATTTATTTTTTACCTCTACAACTTTGTTTCTTCAGCAGATATTTTTTCTCCCACTTCAGACATGCCTATTCAAACAGTGATTCCCATTTTGACCAAAATAAGCACTTTTACTTCTCTTTCTGCTGCAGCAGAAAAAAATAACAAGTTCTCCAAGCTTGTCGATGCATGTTAAAATGTAGTCTTCAAGACAAGAGCTTGTACAAAGGCTGCAAAAACAATAAACAAGAGACAATAGAATGATAACAGTTTGTAAAACTTTTTCCCAGCTAAACTGCTACTTATATCACCTGCACTGCTTATGGCAGGAACATACAGCAGTAAGAATTGTTCATCGTTTTTTAAAATAAAAAATCACTAAC
>JANHGN010001341.1:0-12275 GCA_024605025.1 Megaceryle maxima | reverse complement strand
CATCTGGGATTTTATAAAATCCCAGATGTTTAGTTAGTATATTAATGAAATATGATAATTGCATTAGCAGTTGATTCCTTACTGATCCATAAGTAGCTTTTACTAAGTCAATACCTTATTGCATAAAAAAAAGAAATGCATCTTTAAGGCACTTTAACTCCTGATAGTCAACACGGGGACTATATATACACAAAATGATTTTAGTGTTTACTGAGGTTATATGTAAAAGTATGCAATGGTATTTATTGACCATATTTATGCACTATGTAATATGTAGTTCACATTAATTTGATAACGAGAGGACTGTATTGAATCATAAAGAGATCTGGATGAAACCTTGAAAGGTCACCCCGTCCCCCCTGCCATTCACGGGCAATTAGAATCACGGACAATTATTGAAAGATGTTTCTCTGCCTTGCTCTTTGAAAATTTTCAACGATGAGGGTCCTATGAATTTCCAGTGTTCATCTGTTCAGGTCACTAGAAAGTCTTCTTACCATCCAGTCTGCTTTTGCTGCAGCTGGAGCCCATTTCTTGTCCTATTGAGACCGAACGCAAGGAGCAGTTGTCCCCTTTTTACACATATCAATGCACGGGAGCGGCTCTTACCTCAGGGACTGCAAGATCCATTCCCACCAGCACTTTCTGACCACTCTTCCCCTCCCACACTAAGCACACCCGCCAGCACCAAGGCTGGCATGGTGGCACGCTGCAACAGGGAGAATACAGCAGAATTCATCTCGATGTAAGAAAGGAATTATTTACAGTGAGAATTCTTCGCTGGAACAGTCTCCCCAGGGCTGTGGTAGAGTCCCCATCACTGGAGGTTTTCAAGATGGGATTGGACAAGGTGCTAGATAATCTAGGCTCCTTTTCCCACGAAAAGTTGGACCAGATGATCTTTCAAGGTCCCTTCAGTCTGGGCTGTTCTATGACTCCATGGAATGGAGTGCACTGTGCCTGCCAGCCAAAATCCCCAGCAGGGTAAAGGCATTACAACTGCCACTGCCAAAGCGCTTTCTTTTTCTGTCCTTGTTACTCTTTCCTCCAAAGCAAACAACTAAAACCTTCAACTTTATATCACTGGTCTCATTTTCTAGACCACTGCTCATTCTCCTTTAGACTTCAGCAGATTTGTCCATAACTTACTTGATGTTTATTTTTTCAACAGCTACACAAAAAGTTTGGAGCAGATATTAAAATATTTGTTTAATTTTCAATACAATTATGGCAGGGCATAGAAGAAATAGATGACAGATATTTGATGGAATTTTCTGATCCATACACCCAGATACCTACATTTTTAACTACTGCCATTCCCACAGATTACCATATACAGATCTGACTGAATTTAGAATTACTTTGTACAAAGAGAAATATTTTCCTGTCACAGATCTTGGTGCAATTTTAAAGAAAAAAAATCTTTCGTGAAAACCAAAGATCTTCATGCTAAATATGTTAAAAGTTTTGCTATACCAGACATACAATTTATGGTTACAAATCTGAATTACTACTTACCCACTTCTGAATTTTGTTAGTCATTGCTCTTGGACATCTTTGACCTTGCTACTAATATGACATGAAATTTCTCTTATACAAAGGTAATGTTGCCAGTCTGGCAGCAACTTTATTTCCTCTAACTCTTGAAACTCCTGTCTATTAGATGGAGAAGTATAAAACAATGCAAAGCACATGTAGAAAAGCTTATCAGGTTACAGGGTGTCTTAGGCATGCTCGTGTTAGGCAGCCTGTTTCAATCAGCCCGAGTGGCCATTCTGCAAGGGGAATTTTTTTTTTAACTACAGATTTTAAAGTCATGAAATTTGTCATCCTCCAGTTTCTGAATGTTCTAGCAGTGTGAAACTCTAGTTTCTTGCATCTAGTACCAAGGTTTAACCATGCTGCTTAACATGCCTTTCAACTGGCCATATTCAACCCTGCAGCTCTTAATGTGCTCACTGGTCTATCTACAGCAACCTCCATTTCTTCCAAAAACATTTTAAGTTTCTTGGGTCATTTTCTGAAGCCAAACTTAACAGCGGGTTATAAAGAAACTAAGTTTGCACAAGTTTAAAAAACCAGAAGCAGGTGAGTAGAGCCATTATACCTTATGTGCGTGTGACTTGAGAGGCCCAGCTAGTGCAGCCTAAGTTCACATTTTAGTAGTCTCCAGAGAAACTACACAGAAAAGGCACCATAACAAATGTCCCATCACTGAGAAATTCTTAATTTGAGGCTTAATTCTTAATAATTCTTAATTCTGTGTAAAATTTTGAATTTTACAGCTTTTTTTGAGTGAAACAATTGCAAGAAGTAGAGCCACAGGAGACAAAGTATCATCTGTTCTAACAGTTACAGAGGACTTTTTTTCCTTTATTTTATTTCCTTTATTGCAACTATTAATACACTTTCCCAGGCATACAAAACCCATTAGGTTTTCTACTGTTAGGTAAACACAATTTTCCCAATGTTAATGTTTGTTGTCCAGAAAGGTCAATGATGGAATCCAGATTCTCAAGTCTTCTTGAAGACTTGAAGAATCTCATGCTTGAAAGAAAAAATCCACACTGCATACAAAAGTCCACATTGAATACGTGGGGCCCGGAATAAGAAACAACAGTCACAGAAACTAAGCAACGTCTATGACTGCAGGTAACACTAGCAGTATGTTAATTTTGTGCTATATTCTGTTTGCAGCTGGTTCCGGATCTAGCTTGTCTACAATAACAAAGATTTCCTGCACAACGTTTGTGCTTGTTTGGATAAAATGCATCAGGACGCACAGACAGGAGCAGGTTTAACACTCCAGTAAGAAAAGGACCCAGTAACTCCTGTGGATGCTCAAGTTTCCCTGGATGTGCTTCTTTCAGTAAAAGTATGTGAAAAAGACAGGATTACAGGACATGTTATGACTGGATTTCTATATCATTTCATTATTAGAAGTCAAAGGCTTATTCTTTTTAAATAAATGTTTTGCATAGGCCTTTGAGAGCTCACTGATGAAAGGTCTTGCCTGGATGGAACTTTGGAATGTTTTCTGTAAGTTTCTGGTCTCCTAGCATCTCCTTTTGAACAAAACTAACCAAATGCACCAAAAAAACCCCCCCAAATAACTCAACAAACCCAATCCATAAGCACATGAAAAAGGAACGTACAGAAAGCAGTAGAGGGAAAGCTATGAAGAACACAACATAACTCTATACTAGTGATTGTAACTTGCTTAAAAATGGTAAAAAAGAAATCTATTACTTTAAAGCCAATCTAATTTTCTTTTCAAAAGGTAACCTGAGTAATGGTGACAAAGGAAAAGAGCTAAGATGTTACTTCACTTCTGAGAAAGACCCCTGAGACTGTCTCAGTCTCCCACAACATTCTCAGAAGCAAAGTAGAGAAATGGAGATGAGATTAGGTTACAATAATGTGGGAGTACCCAAGTTAGAAATCCATAGTCCAAGAGCAGTTATCAATAGCTTACTGTCAAACTGGGAGGACATGGTAATGGGGTCTGCCCTGCTCCTAATACCAGTCAATAATCTCATTAATGACCTGGCATAGAGGGTACAGTAATAAAATCCCACATGACACTAAGAAGGCAACGTCTGGAGAACAGCGTGAGAATTTCAAATAATCTTGAGAAACTCTATATATGGCATTAAAAAAAAAAAAAGAAAAGAAAATCAGCAAAATATTACCCTTGGAAGAGAGAAAATGCATGCAAAGAGCAACACAGGTAACAATTATAATTGTAAGTACAACGATAAATAAATTTATTCCAACGGGTTAGTTACCAAACCGGAAATAACGACTGCTTCTGAACAAGTATGTACAAATCTACTCATTCATCAAAGGAAAACAGCAACCCAAAAGAACAGACAGACTTGACTTGGGTATTTTGCAACTTAGCCCAAGCCCCAAACCAACCCATTCTTCTGTTAAACGCTGCCAGGCTATCCAGGTTTGCTTTTTATTCGGTATTAACAAAAATAACCAGGATTGTTTGCACCAATAATGCAAATCAAGTAACAACTCAAGGAGCTAATGGTCATGCCTGTCTAGGACTTTAAAGGTACTAGGAAAAGTACTCTCGCAGAAGTGAAATCTGTTTAATATTCTTCAGTGCAGAAGATTTAACTTCAAAACACATAGTTAATCATTTAAAGGCAACAATGCTGAGTTAATTAGTAAATAGCAATGCCAGAATGGTAGTGAGACACTAGCAAACTTCCAAAGGATTTTCATTTGCATTGCTTAAATAAATGGATAGGGAGAAATAGGAAATTAAATTTTATGCAACATATCACCTCTAGGAATCAAAATCTGTAAAGTTCAACCAAAGGTTATACTACAGTGCAGCATTAGTTTCCTGCTTTGATCATCAATCCAGGGCTTTCACAGGATATTGACAAAGATTGGTTGTGACCACACATATGCTTTAGCTTTTTCAAAGTGATACCAGCCAACAAGAGTTACTTCCAAAGCCAGCTCATGTTATTCCTCCTTGTCATATGCGATGCCTCCAACTAAGATTAGGAACAATCTTAGGATGGTGAGCATCAGTAACTACATTCATTCTTTCTGTATGAGAAGCAAGGAGAAATAATTTCCTGTATTCAACTCAGTGGTTCTAAAAATTCACAATTTTTTTTCAGCTGGAATAGGAATAAACCCTTCTTTTTCCTTTGTGCCCTCTACTCCCCATGCACCAAGATACAATACCATTCACTTTGGCCTGCTTCTTTCAAGGTCTTAAAGGTGGCTTCCCAGTGCCTTTGCATTTCTATAAATAAACTCATTAAACTGCTATGATTTCATCAACAGGAATCCAGAGAGCTCATGCTCAAAAAACCTGAATATTATTTAATCAGACACAGTAGCTGACTACATTTATGTTCCCAGCCCATGAGAAATGCAAAGGAAAGCTTAAAACCCTTTCACTTGTTAAGAAATAAATGATTTTATCCTGTGTTCACCACAGACTAAATGGTGTGGACAGTCAGATACTACAGCAAAGTCATTTCCATGTCCCTCTCTATCTACATTTTCAAGAGATTTCTCCCTCAAGTCATTCAGTCTATCTCAAGTCTTTAAACAACTAATGACTCCTCTGTAACAATTTTTGTTCCCCGCATTTCACTTATGAAGCAAATGGAGCTAAGAGGAAAATTGCATATTGTTTTGGACAAAATCTTGGAGTAAATTAAGACGGTCTAGAAACATTTATATTAGACAAGAATTAATAAATTGGATGCTAAAGGCTTTTGAAAAACCTTTGAATAATCATTAATGTATTAGTGTTTGCAAATAGCACACTTCAAGGAAATCACTGCTTTTGTTGGTAAGCAGCATCTTCCATGCTCTGGAAACAATCGAAGAAGCTTAAAAGTTTCTATTATTAAAGAAGTTTGTTCTGCTAACATCAAGTATTTCTTGGACATTGACATAAAAGATGGTTAAAATGTAACTTCTTTCCTTTAAATTCAGAGACATCATCCTGTTGACTCTAGTGATGCAGAAAACAGCCTTCCAGACCAGAATTATAAGGACATCATTTCAGAACTCAGCTTGAATCAGAAAATGCCGTCTGATTGACTACAATATTGTATGCTGAAGTGACAGAAAATGAGGGGCACTCAGCTTTTTCAGGACAGACCACGAGAAACTACTATCATAAAATCTAAAAGAGAATATGATACTCCAAGATTACAGGGAGTAAGTCCAAAATTTATGGGTGTTGCATTTCATGAGATTGTAGAGTAGGTGGTAAAGGAACTCTAAAGGAAGAATAAACATTGGAAACACTTGATTTTCCCTAGTGGGAATCAAAACTAGAGGGATCTGTGTTCATTTAACTCCATCCCTGACTTCCTCCTCCTTCCTTCCTGAACACATAGGCATGCACACACGTACATACATCAGGCAGGATAGGTAAAGGAAACATTCTAGCCAGATAGAAGACTGTCTCTCATGGAAGTTACTACTTCAGTTGCACATATTCATCGAATCATAGAATCATTTAGGTTGGAAAAGACCTTTAATATCATCAAGGCCAACCAGTTAATCCAGCACTGCCAAGTCCAACAGTAAACCATGTCCCTACGTGCCACATCTACACATCCTTTAAATAACTTCAGGGATGGGGACTCCATCACTTCCCTGGGCAGCCCGTTCCAGGGCTTGGCAACCCTTTCTGTGAGGAATTTTTTCCTAATATCCAACCTAAACCTAAACTTGATGCAACTTGAAGCCATTTCCTCTTACCCTATGGCTTATTACTTGGGAAAAGAGACTGTCACCCCCCCTCACTACAACCTCCTTTCAGGTAGTCATAGAGCGTGCTAAGGTCTCCCTGGAGCCTCATCTTCTCCAAACTGAACATTCCCATTTCCCTCAGCTGCTCCTCCTAAGACTTGTGCTCTAGAGCCTTCACCAGCTTTGTTGCTTTGTCTTTGGTGCCGCATGGATCTCCATCGCCTACCTCCACTGAGATGGCAGATGGAAGGACTCGCTAGCATGCCATCCCTCAAACGCTGGCATTCTGCCCCCACACTTCTCTCTAGTCAGGCTGGTTTTGTCTCTTTCCCCCTTCAAATCTGGTTTAAAGCTCTTTCAATGAGCTTTGCTACCTCCTGTGCAGAGATCCTTTCCCCCCCTCAGAGACAGGTGTACCCCATCTGTTGCCAGCAGGCCTGGTGTCATGTAGACTGACCCACGATCAAACCCCCCCCCCCAGATTACTGACATATGAAAACAGTAACACAAACCAAACCACTTAAGTAAGAATTCTTTCATTCATTTCATCATGACAGCAACATCTAATTAGATTTTTTTTAATTAGTAAATAATTCTATTTACAAGCATGTATACAGTACAGGGTTACCATTAACTACAGGAACACCTGATAATCTACTTTATTCAAGTCCTTTGATGCATGTGTCAACTAAACACAAGCTCCAGTAAGCTAACACATTGCAACTCCGCATGTAGAAAACTTCTAGAGGCATATGGGACACTTTATTTTCCCAAATGCTTTCAAAGTAGAGCAGAACACCGTGTATCAGAAAAATCTGTCATCACAGTCATAGTGAAACACTGGGGATACAGGAACAAAGATGGTTCTGTGCATCTAGGCACTGCACGAATTTCCAGGAAAGCATTCATTGGTTTTATATGTTCTGCTAGTAAGGTCACTTTCAGAGCTAATCAAAACCTCCCTCATATTTAAGACCATTAATTGACAATTCTCATTTCTCCCTAATAAACTTTACCTAACGCTTTCCTCAGATCATTTTTCCCTTCTGCAAGAAGGGCTTCCAACTCCACTACAGTTCCAGTGCCTCTCAATCCAGTATCAATAGAAATTGAGACCTAACCTGTTATTATCAAGGATTCCACTCAATACATCTTTCAGGTTTAATAGGTAACCACTGGTAATCATTGTCCAAATACAGAGGATTCTTCTAAACCAAGTTTTTCCCAGCTCACTCATAAGACAGTGACAAAAACTAAGACCATCATCTGCTGCTTCTCTGTTTATAAGGTCTGTTACCTTTTCTCACCAGAAACTGTGATTGCTTTGACATAATGTCTTCTTGATAAATACGTGTTTCGTTTGCTTGTCTCCTTGTTATCTTCCTGGTACTTAAACATAGTCTGAGTATTTGCATAAGTTAAACACACCTCATAATTTCTTGGCTCTTTTTCTTCCTTTTCAAAAGCTAAATACTTCATTTGTCCACCACTGCTACCTCCTCCTGGCATGTTTCGTGTTACTGGTTTTCTTCCTCCATTTCTCAAAAAAACCCCCACACTCTGAAATTTTGCCTGACAGTCTTGTAGGTACAAGAGAATGAAGCTCATAACGACCTGTCAATTTGACAGATTCTAATGTGTTTTTATTTTCTAAGCTGTTCTTTCCCAATTTGATATAGACATTGTAACTTTTTGTAAGTGGTATTAATTCCACTAGCCCCTGATTGCCATTGATGCTTTTGGTGGGGAGCCACAGATGCAAGACAGACACTACTCTTTCAGCATTATCAGTTGACAATGTCCTCATTCCATTAATCCACAGATTAATCCTTTCCTTAATTAGCTCCTCACTATGAATATAGTTATAGAATGATTTTATGGTACTTATGTATATTGCTAGCTGCGTGAGTTAGCCTCTGATTTTCTTCACACTTTTTCCACCCTTCCTTCCAGTAAAAAAGATAAATATATCTGATATAACTCCTTCTGGGATCTGAGGTCAACAAAGTTTTCCCACCACTCACGGGATCCTTGTCTCCTTTGTTCTCCTGCCCAGTTCAAAATATTCCTCAGATCCCAGACTCTTATTTGTTTCTCTCCTTCCTTCCTACCTACCTAAACCTCTGCCCTTGGAATTTCTGTGTGTTCCTGCTTTAGCTTCGTGTCCCACTTAATTCTAGGTCTCTTCCTATACAATGAGTAATTACTAGATTAATTTATCTTCTATTTCCACCTACTTCTTGTTCACTTGTCAGTTCCCAGGCCCAGTGTCCCTGTTGGGATAGGCTCAATCTCATGATAAATTCTATGTCTCATCATAGTATCCTCAGATACTGGTTTTCTGTAGACCTTTGTTTCTCTGCCCAGTATACAGCCATTCTGGAGGCTGTTGCCAGATCTCCCTCACAGCTCTTTATCCCCTAACTACTTATACCTCAGTATAAGACTCGTTTTTTTGTCTCTTCTGCATCTAAATTAGCACAGCCTCCTCCTCTTGTTTGTCATAGTGAAACAAAAAAATTAGGCCACTGCATAAATTGCCCAAAAACGGAGTGCTTAGAGCCAAAATGACATAAAGTAATATGAATATTCACTGTAACACTCTTATCTGAGTGAGGCAGAAGCACGAACAGAGTATTTATGAAACTTAGTGGTTAAAAAAATCCATACCGGTCTCAAAGGATTAAAGCTTGTGCAGAGGAACAAAAAGGCAATGAAACGCACGTCTGTAGCACACGGGCCAATTTTGCCTTATTTCAGTCTCAGGGCTAAAAATGTTTGCTGAAGTTTTACAAAAGAATTCCCTGCAATATTCTAACAGAAGGAAAACCATGCACCATCTCCCCTGCATCTTTTCCCAAGTGCTACAATAGGTTCCAATCTCCCCCCTTCCCTTTTTCATAACCTATGGTCCTACGATCACGGCTACAATAAAGGCAGATGCAGCATCAAATATGTTCACGCCTTTCAGGAAAGTTTTTACCTTGATATCAGAAGTGTCACGCTGACTATTACGCCACGCTCTTGAAATAGATGAAAAAGTTCTGTCTGCATGATCAAACTTCCCACCTTGTAGGTTTAGGAAAAGTGTTGTAAAGGGTTCCTAAAATATAGAAAAAGAACACTTAAGAACAGCAATGTACTTCTTTAGCAATTTCAGGGGGGATGAAAAAAAAAAGAAAAAAGGGATTAATTATTCTTTTGAGGTTATTAATGATGCTAATTCTTCTGGCAGACACAGGATTAATTGCAAAGGGTTAATTCTATTATCCAAGAATGAGAAATACAAATTCATGCTTATTTGTTCAATAAATACTTTTTATTTCTAATCCATGCATATGGATTCAGATAAAGAAAAGCAAGTAACACCAAAAGAAAATATGCACACGCTGGAGGAGAAGCTACAGTCAGTTGTGATATAAATTGCCCTCAAAAACATGAAAAAGCTCAGTATTTTTACCTTAGATATTTTTTAAACTAGCATATAGCAAGAAGAAATCATGTTTGGGTTTTTTTTCCAAGGTAATCTATTAAATGCTCTGAAGGGTAGAATTCAATACCGATAGCTTTAGGATTGTTATTGTTTAATATGTAATTTATGATTTAGAAAAGAAAAATGTTCGAAAGATTTAAAATCCTCCTCTTAGTTAAAGAACACTTAAGCACATATTAGTGGATAATTGCTTGAAATTAGCTAAGCAGTATAAATTACTTCAAGGATTTATGTATGCTTGTACATTCTAACAAGATTTAATTAATGATGTGCTGCTAATGCTTTCCCAAAGAAATTACTTTCTAGGAGATAAATAGCCTTTCAATTTCATATAAAAATGCATTGTTTAGTCAATGTATTATCAATACGTAGCATCTCAAAAGTTACTTCCATATAAATTGCAACAGATTTAAAAAAAAAATAATTATTTACATCACAGGATTTCATGATCATCAGAAACCAACTCATTAAAATACATTCCTTAAGACCTACAAGTGTTCAGTGCGTGAAATATGTAAGGAAGGAAAGTTAACCATGTTTGAAGTAGTATAAGAACGTACACGAAAAAAGCAACTTTTCAGAAGAAAAAACTACTACTGATTTGAAAAGGCTGTACAATCAAAATTAAAACCTTCTGCTCAAAGTTTAGAATACATTTATCCTACACTACTGATTGCAATTACTAGAAAATTTCAGTACTCTCCTGGGCCACTGAGTTTTAGTTTCTAGCCGTTTCTAGCTATTTGTCGCTTTCATTATCATTTAAAAGAAAAGCATTTTTTGAAAGATATACTTACAATTCTTAATAACCACGTGAGTGCAAAACTTGCAGTTGAATAATGCGTACCATAGTGAAATTTTGGAACCTGATCATCTTCCCATGATTCGTATCTCTCAGCAAAGAACGCTGCTCTCTTCGGGTTCAAAGCACCAACAGGCTACAAGGTTTGCAGAAATAAACACATGCGGTAAATAAAGAGAACATGACCTAATAGCACATCATCCTCCTCTTGTTCTTTTTGGCAACCAGGATTATCGGCACGCACGAAGAACATTGGGTTTGGTGTTTTGCTGAAGCAGATGTTGGATTCTGTAAGCACCTGAACAGATCTGTGTGTTTCAAACCATTTTGAATTTTGATATTCCTACCCTAGTTTCTACGTTTTCTATTTACCATTCCAAGACAAGTTTTACTTGATGGACAAAACTTGAAACTTAGAAGACGACAAATGAAATAGCAGAATTTCTATATAAACCCACTGATATAAAAGAAACAAATAGCATCTGTACGACCAAAAAAAGCCTACCACACTTTCACCAGCATTGTTATTCCTTGTTCAGCGCTTACCTAGGACATAAACACCCAGGGATTTACTTAAATGTAAGAAATAAAATATTTCTTTATCTAAAGCTGCACATCTCTTCAGCAGACTTTTACATAGAGGATTTGGGAGAATGAGTATACAACATATAAATCACCGAGAGACCCAAAAGTAAATTGAGCCATTCCACATGTAAAATGCTGTAAGAGGTCTAGAATATCTTTGCATATACATGCAAAACATATACGCAATACAACTCGGTATACATAGAGCACGCTGTTTGTATATTATTAACGTAAATGATGCCCATCTGTACAAAAAACGGATGCATTCAAGTATAACTGAAGAATAAACATGCAAATATATTTTCTTCTTTCTGTTCTGCAAGAATAAATATACTTAAGAATACATTACAAGGTAAGGAAAAACTTTAAAAGTCCCTGAACAAAAGTATCGGTAACCTCGTCATTAATTCAAGCATAGTTGAAGGGAAAAACTACGTCTGCTATTCAGATTATTATTAGTCAATTAACTGCTTCTTTGCAGCTCATGGGAAATTTGGCATACAAGCTTCAAAGTATTTTCTCTTCTAGGATAGATTAGATCTAAATGACCTAAGATCTAATCTTAGAATTTTTACTTAAAGCAGCTTTCACATTGCAGGAGAATAAAGAAAATATCCTACGTTAATGACTATTTTTGCAGTTCACTAATTTGAAATATAATCCTTTAAAAAAAGTACTTCTTTTATAAAAGGATTTTTATCTGATTTAGCAAATTTATTCCAGGGAAGAATGAAACTAACTCCAAGAAGTCTCTTTGTTGCAAGAGCCATTTTGGAATTTCTGTATAGTACTGATTTTCCCCAAAGATTCAGCTGTGCTTGAGGGGGGAAAAAAAAAAAAAAAAAAGGAAGAAAGAAGGTCATTGGTAGACAAATTATATAAATTAAAAATAGAAACAGTGTTGTGTTGTATGGTTCTGTAACATTTTATGTATTCTCTTTATCTGCCCTTATTTTTATTACTCTCCAAATGAGTATAGCCCAAATCAATAGTTATAGAATTACATTCCTGGAATATAAAGCTAAACCCAATTAGAATTGATTTCATTCTATCTTAAAAAAAAAAAAAAAAAAAAAAAAAAAAAAAAAAAAAAAAAAGGATAATTCAAGAATCCAAAAAGACAAAAATCACAGAATTCATCACACT
>JANHGN010001339.1:0-18002 GCA_024605025.1 Megaceryle maxima | reverse complement strand
GAAAAAATTAATCAAAAAGTACCCCCCAGGGGGTAAAAGTGATTTCATCTTTGTAGTAAAAAAAAAAGAAAATTTTTTTTTTTTTTAAAAACCCCCCCCCCCCCCCCCCCCAAAAAAAAAGTTAAACTACCCAAACTTATTAGTGCCCGTGTTGGTTGTACTCAAGGAAAGGAAAAGGGGCAGAAATTCCTGAATTTGTAATGCTGTCCCGTGCCACAAATGTAGTTGTGTTTTGATTTTTTTATTATTATTATTACAGCACAGTTTTCAGTGTCTGCTGCAGAGACAGATCACACAAGACTGACAGGCTGCACTGACCCTTGCTTTCTTGTAAAGATTTAGCAGTTTCCTCTACAGGCCTGTAGGCAAAGGGTAAAGTCCTAGTACCCCACAGGGTATTTTTGTAAAACTGACAAAAAATACAGCAAGGCAACCTATAATTTTGTAATTTTGTGTGTGTGTGTGTGTGCAGAACTATAAGGTTTTATAGTTATAAAGGAGAGGGTTTTACTGATGACTGAAGATTTTAATTAAAGTAACGTGCAAGTGGCACAGAAATCCTTTGTTTATACTGTAGCTATTAATAATATATTGTCTAACACCATGAGGAGGAGAGTTACATGCATTTATTATTTTTTTTTCCTTAACAGTGACCATGTTCTCTACCCCATCACGATAGTGACTGGGAATTGGTGTACTCTTGTCCTTACTTCTTGCTCTAGCATGGCAAGGTCCTCTTATGTGCTCTCCTCTGCCAGTTTCTGGTTTTACTGTAATCACTGAATTTTCAGTGGTTCAGGATCTTTATTCACATACAATTTTACCTTGCCCTCAGAATCAAGAGTATTATTTACAGCCTAATGTTTGGGGCACTGGGGATGTCCACTGGCCTGAAATGTTTAAAATTTTATACACTTAACATTTGTCTGCTTTGAGCAGACCTGATGGGAAATCTTTCCCTTGAAGGATTTTTGCAGCCTGTTGGTGCAAGGCATTTTCCTGCCATTCCTTCATAGCTGCCTGCATCAACATTTCCAGGCTCCAGGTCAGCTGCACTCTGTGGGTTCTCCTGCCCAGCACTGGGAAGTACTGTGAGATTTCAGACCAGAAGCTTCTGACTTATTTCAGAGTACCAAAGATCAGAAGTCATCATCTGAAGTATCCTGAGCTATAGCTTCAGAAGTGACTTTCTGCCTCTTAATACCGAAATATCTCCAAAGGTTAAGACCTCTAACATGCATTGCATTAAGTTATGTAATAGTAATAATGCCAAAGTTCATGAAATTAAGAGTTACGTGGTAAATATTACTGTTATAATGTACATCTTGCCTTGAAGGAATGTGGAATGAGAGCTCAGTTGTGTAAATATTTGGAAAATAAAAATACAAATAATAATACAAGAACAGAAAAAATAAATACAAAGAATCACTAATATTCTAAAATGAAAAGGTAGTTCCTTGCTGTCTCTGAAATAAACAGTAGTAAATGAAGGTTATCAAGATGCATCAGGGAAAAATGAGGCCATTTTATAAGCTCTGCCAGTAATATGACTAAGAACTTCTAAAGAGAATTCAGGCTTAGAGTTGTCCTTGCTTGACAATACATTAAGATGCTATTTCTTTCATAACATGCAGCTTACTCCTATGCAGAGCAGATGCAAGAATCGCACACCTCAGCATAAGCAGGACAGAAATGTGGTGTACGTTTCACTTTGGCTTTAGATTATCTCAGATCTCTTCCAGGAATGATTAATTAGCTGGCATGTGCACCCCCCCCCCCCCCCCCCCCCCCCCAAAAAAAAAGGAGGTATGAATACTGAATGACTTTTTCTCAAAAATATACCAGTTGGTATTAAGATTGGAGCCATCGGCTGAATTGGAATGTCCTTGAAATAGCTGATATTTTGACTGTTCTTGATGGGGGGAACCCCCCTCACCCCAACAGGATGCACACTGTGAACTTCTGGAGAAGAGGGTAGCCAGCTTCTCCTGGCTGTGGCACAGCTTTTTCCATGGGTCAGGAGGGGTGGATTTTGAGTTTGGCCATATCACATCATCTGAGAAACTTGCCTTACTTTTCTTTCTTTTTCAGATCCCTCTTATGTCAGTGAAACTGTGGTCATCAGCACTAGTTTGGTTTTTAAGTTAGTGATTTCCAAATGCTGGGATCCTTTGAAGTGTTAAATCTTGGAAGCAGAGACTTCTCAAAAGAAAGCAAAAAAAAAGACAAAACAAAAGCCATATTTTTTTTCCTATGATATTTTTAAACTATCTTTACTTGAAATCCTTGTATCATGTTAGCTTTTTTTATTTTTTAATTAAATCTTACAAGTCTAAATTACAAATATTTAGATTTCCATCACAGTAATAAGGCAGATATGTGAGACCTGTGGCTCATGTGTCTCTGCTGATCTAGTCGAAGATGTCCCTGCTTGTTGCAGGGGGGAGGTTGGACTAGATGACCTTTAAAAGTCCCTTCCAACCAAAGCCATCCTAACCATACTCCGAGAAGCATGTTTTAGTTCTTTCATGTATCGATTGTCCATAAAATGCTGGAAATTTCAGTGCACATAAATAGGAACTTTGGGGTTTCTATGGCAAACTAAATAAAAGGAACAGATTTGCAGAGAAAAAATGGACTACGTAAAACTTGCAGGTCAGACTCTGGTGTTGTACAAGCGGCAGCTGTTTCACTGGAAGCACAGCTAATGTGAAGGGAAGAAGGCTCCCAGAGGAAGATATTTAGGGTGGCTCAGCAGCTGAGCTGCCTGAAATAAACCCGAGGTTTCCACCTCTGCAGTGCTAACCTGTGCTCCTTCTAAAGCACCAAAGGCAGGTATCGGCATTGACTTCCATGAAGGCTTCTCTCATGAAATAAAACTCAACCAATATGAACTAAAAATCAGTGGGACTGATTCTCAGTTGCTATCAGGTTCGACAGCGTGGCAGGAACAGAGTTGATCACAGTTTCTGAGGCTCATGGTTTGACCTGACCTGTTAGTTCCCACTGCTTGAGCCAGAGCAATTCAAGCAGAAATCTCTCTGCCCATCAGGATAACTCCGGAACATCAGTAAAGCAGTTTGATTCCAACTAACCTCATTTTTCATACCTCATTGCATATTCTCCCTGATTATTGTAAAGGTGAAGCTGCTTCCAAAGTCTTCTTAAAAGCTGTCATTTCTGATCTGCCTTTGCCAGAGTAAGTGGTTGCAATCACTCAGCTCCCATTCTGACAGCAAGGTCCTCCAACTTTTCAGATCAGAGCCGGGTCTTGCAGTCCAAACTAATGTATATGTACAAGCAAGAGCTGTCATACTTGTTCTCCAGCAATTGTATGCATTCAGATCTAAGCATGGATCAGCTGCCAGGCTGATCTTTCACATTATCAGTTTTATTTAACAAAGCCATCTTTTAAATATCATTTTCTACGCTGCTTCTCTGTATGCAGTATAGAGAAGCAGTGAAGGCAAATTCAGCCTGTCTGCATTTTCATCCCAGCTAATGAAGGTAGGGTTTTTCCCAGTTTTGCCAGTAAGTAGTAGAGTGGTTTTGAATTTATGTTGATATAAAGCTGTCTCTAGATGGGTTGGGAGAATAAAGAGAACGCATTACTGTGTAAGCACCCACGCTCTAGGAAGGTACTATAGCTCATGAGCATCCTTCCATCCTTCTGGGTAGGATCTGGGTGGTAGCACCTTGCCCATCTTCCTTAATTAGCTGAGAGACCAGGCAGTGCCCTGCACTCCTTGCTCACTGGCTGCCAGTGCAACCTGGAGCAAATGCCAGTACTAAAGGCACTCAAAAATGGAATGAAGGTGTTGGAAATGTGGTTTGTTCACTGTGAATATCCAGCTGGGATAGTCTGAATAACTACAAGGGAAGAACTGCCTTTGCAAATCACGTGCTTGATTTATTGGTTAAATAGTTTTTCAGTCCTCACTATTTAGACAATGAGGCCATTAAGATGTCCAGTAATAAAAGTGGAACGAATGGTTCTCAGAACTAGCCTTAATGGTCACAAAACCCATCATTTAGACTTTTTGCTGAGAACTGTCAAGTAGAGTCAATCAGACCTCATTTAAACAGGTGAACTTTTGTTGTAGCATTATACCTGATTTCATGCCTTCCTTTATTACTCACTAGCTCTTTTCCATATCACATGGAATTATGTTTACCTTAAAATTCATCTGTACATATGCAAGAAACAGCACCTAATGTGGCCATGAAGTCTGAGTCTTCTCAATGCACGGGCCAAGTCTTGTGAAATCTTCTGAAAGTCTTGAACCATTCACTGAAATAAGACAACTATTTGGTTTCATCAAAATTGATTCTGCTGTCAATGATGTCACTGATAAACACTTGAGTTGAATTTGGGGCTTCTGAATAATATATATATATGTAAAGCTATATAAACAAACCTTTTTTTTTTTTAGAACACAGAAATGAATGCTCCAACTTAAATCTAAATAGCTGAAGAGCATATTCACTTAACCACATAGCCTAAACACATTGAAGATGGTGGGGAAAGGTGTTTATTTTCAACTGTGTTTATTTTTTCACAGGTAAAAACAAATTAAAAAAAACAGAAGAAAAACAATCATAGTGCCTATGACAAAGATTGTGTTTCAAGGAGTGTGCAATGTGTACCATGATTATTTTAACTGCAAATGGAAGCTGCTTTTAGACTGAGTGTGGACAAAAGGAAAAAAAAAAAAACAAACAACTTAGAAAAACTGTCACGCTGCATCCCAGGAAATGTTTTGGTTTGGTATGTTTGGCCTCCGTTTTTGTGGAGCTGTACATTCCTGTCCGTGTTTTTAAAGGATAAAAAAGAAAAAAAGAAATTATTTCAGACTCAATCTGCATTTTGGCTCATTCTTATACTCCCAACACCCAGGTTTGTTTACCATGTGCATAAGGGAAGCAGAACTGTATCATTTTCATATTTAGCAACAGAAATGAGTTTTTATTGTGTTCTTGAATTCAGTCCTTTCCCCCTGCTGAAGCGGTGTGCTCCTGCTGTTGCCATCTCTCTCTTAAAAGCAGAGGTTTCATTTGCTAACAGAGCTGCAAAGAAGGTCAAGGCTAATCTGTCTGAAGACCAAAGCTTGCTTCATTCAGCCTTGTCGGTGGGAGGATCAGCTGGGGTTAGCAGGAGTTTGAGACAGCAAGGTTTGGGGGTCTCTGGTGTCTTGGCACATACAGAAGCATCTGCCTGGAAAGCTCAAGTCTTCTGCTGCTGAAGTCAATCCTTCTACTCTCACCTGGAAGCCTCTCAGTTTTAGGCTAAGTGAACCAGGTAGAAAGGCTGAAGTGTCCAAAATAACACTCCCTGCAGAGCAGCTGAGAGGCAGAGGTGTCAATACCTTCAATTCTGGAGACCCAGCAAAAAGAAGTGCAAGTCCTTTGCAGTTTGACTTCCCACCTGAAGGCAGTGAGGCAGATCTAGGTTTCTGAGCAGTGGCCAAGGGGACAGGGCAAAGTCTCAGGGTCACCCACACACGTGCAGCCTGGGGCTCCATGCTGAGGTGCCGATACCTCCTGGAACCCCCTTCCCCCGAGCTGAGGCAGCCATGGGAAACACAGTCCCCAGCACCCTGCATGGACATCCCTCCCCTTCCCCCCCATGCCCAGGGCCACCCACATCCCCAGTGGTTTGTACTGGACTGCTCCAGGCCAGGCTTATTCAACATCCAAACCCAAAAAAGAGTTTCTGCTTGAGTGCCTCCAAAAACACCTCTCTAGTTGACATCAGGTAGCCCCTGGCAAAGCCTCGAGTAGCTCCCTGACACTGCTGTCTCTGCTCACAGTGTGCCAAGCACCCTGAATGCACTTAAATGGAAGCAGAGTGCAGGGCTGGGGGCTGGCAGGGCAGGGGGTGCTCCCTGGCTCCTCTCTCCCTCGGTCGGGTGCTCTCCAGCTCCCCTCTGCCTCAGTCAGGCTCTCCCAGCTCCCCCTGCATCACTCCTGGCCACCACTCTTCAAATCCACGCTTTCCTGCCTAGCACTTGGGCTTTTTCTTTTTTTTTTTTGTGCGTGTGTGTACATCAGAATGGCTGTCTGAACCTGTCCCTTAGCTTTTGCTAATGCACAGGTTTTGCCTGAAATCTCTCTTTCTCCAGTAGTCTTAGCCCAAGCATTTTTGAACACACCAATATTACAAAATAGGAGAAAAATGGTTTTGTTTCTAAAGTGCTCTTTGGCCACCTCATCCCCTGGGCTCAAGCACTTGGATGAGTTTGGCACTGAAACCCATTGGTCTAAGAAGGTCTTTCCTTTTGCCAGGACTAAGGAGAGGTGTGGGTGTGAGTATAATACTGCCCCAGATACAGCTCCCACCCACAGGCAACCCCCACACTTAAAGCTGTTCACCTGGTTTGCAGTCACAGCTGAAGCTACTGAGGACACTCTTTATCTGCCCACCAGTGGCCACCCCCTTCAGGTCTCTTCTTTTCCTGTGCCTGTGTCAAAAAAGGTCTAGTCCTGCTGGGAGGAGGCAGCTCTGGGGTTATGGATCTCTTAGGAGGTTTGGTTCCTCAGATGTCCTATTGCTGAGAAAATGTTTGTGTGGGGAAGTACTTCTGTTGTTGTTTTTACTTTCCCTTCCCCCTGTGGTTTGTGCTGTTTTTTTTTTTTACTTCTGTATTAGTTCTCTTATTTGATCTATGGTGTTGTAACTGAGTTTGTTAGACTTAATAGAGATTAAGGTATTAGAGTACAATAGTATTATAACTTTATTGTGAAGCTTTCACTCCATTCAGAGCTTTGATTGAGTTGAAAAAAAGGTACCTGCTCATTAGGGGACAATGTCTTGCTTTTTTTTTCCCCTTCACCCAAGGGTAAGTAGCAAGTTTCTTGTCTGCTGCTTTCTGGCATGGAAATGTGCTTATTTAGATAGTGGTTTATGACCCAATGGGCACTGCATACTGTCCAACCATCTAATAAAACAGGATATGTGCTGAGGAGCTATGCAAACTTTTAAGGGTACAACTTAAAATGTAATAAATAAGAAGGTAATGAGAGTGGCTCATAAAATTCCCTTTAAGAGCTGTATTTGATACTTGCTTAAAATTTCATGTGCTTAGGGAATGCCATTTCTCAGTGTTAAAGACACATTAATTATGACTGCTTTCTGGAGCCAGGCTACAGCATTTATTAGACTGCTTCAGAAGTTTCTTGTGACAATCTATATCCTAATAATTTAAGCCACTTTGCTTGGGCAGTCATTTGTATGACAAAAACTTTCCTTCAATCATTTAAATACTTTTAGTTTGTGCTTTTAACAGGGCTGTTAAAAAAGCACCTCCCAAGCTATTTTTTTTTTTTGAAGTTATGCCAACTGCTCATGGCAAACACTGAGATCACTTAGTAGCAAAATGCTTACAGGAATGTCACTGGTACTATGCAAAAAAAAAATAAAATCTCTTTTTAAGTATCTCTTCTGCTAGGACTTGAGCATATGCACACCCAGATCACAGTGGAGTACTTGGTTACTTGCAAAATATCTTTATTTCAGTGCAGCCAAAGAAACTAAGGTGATGGCAAACCTGTGTTGTTTCGGGGGGCTGCAGTTCAAGCCTGTGATGTTTGGTGCCTGGGTGTTCTCGACCTGTAGCTGTACCTCCAGTATCATGGGTCTGGCAAATGGCTTGGACTGGGAATGGTGGCTGGAGTAGCTGGAGTATGCTATTTTAAAGCTGGTGTTTTCTAGCAGAGCTGGTTTCTAAGGAATTGAAATGGCTTCAGGAAAAAAGCACTACCATTGCTGGAAAAACAACATTGCTCAGTTGGAGAGATTTGGCCAGTAATTTTCCTTTTCCCCCAAAAGGGGCTTAATTTTAGGGGCTAACTCAGGAGAAAACAAACTTGTAAATATTAGTTTCATGTAACCTGGGATGGTAGATGATGATACTGATTCTACAGGCAGTTTGGGTATTGCAAGTGTGCACAAGCCTGCCTTGCTCCACTCAACACCTCTCATTTATTACAGTCTCTTCACCCTGTTTTTTCTCTTCATTCACAAAAATGTTCCAAGGCCGTGGACTTGGGGTGCTGGGAATAGAGGAGCTCTATAGCTTCTCTCCAACAGCTAATACAAATCCCTGCAGCATGTCCCATGCCTTTTCTCTGGTGTCTCTTGTAGGAAGTCTCAGTTTTTTCCTTCTCAGTGTTTCTCCTATGGTATCTCATGCTCTAGTTCTTTTTCTGTGTCATGGTCTTGATAGTTTGCTGATATCCTTCTAAAAATAGTGCTGCTATTCTAGACTGTGATTTATACTAGGGATAACAGATAGGAGAGCTGTTCAGGACTAACTTTAGAACAGAAAAAAAATTGTTCTGGTTTTGGCCAAGTCTTCTGAAAATCTGGAGGGCCCGACACTGGTCCTGCTAGCCAGAAAGCTGCACTGGATAGAGCTGTAGGTACAGGAGTGGCAGAAGCTTTCTGGGGACCTCCCTGGGAGATGCTGGGGTGTGGGGACTCACCTGCTGAGATCACCTGTGAAATCATTGCTGAGCTCTATTTCAAGAGCTGATGTTCTAGTTGGGTAGGGAAGAGTTTCATGGCAAAATGCAGTTTATGGACGTTGGTTGTTGCCTTCACAACCAGCAGCGTAAGGAACATATGAAGCCAATGTAGTGCATAATATATGAATAAGGTTGGTGGGAATAGATGGATGCAGGTGGCTGACAAGCCCTGCAGCTATCAGGGGAACTGGGAGAAGGGGACATCTTGCCTTTTTCTGAGCTGCCGTTGATCTGCGAGTTTTCCAGAGCCCTGCAGAAATCTGGGTGGTTTTTGGTTGCTGCTCTTTGTTAACAGTCTGCATTTTACCATTGGATCTTACAACTTCTTGACCCAACCTACATAGGGTATGCCTTGCTTTGGGAGCTCCCTCAGTTTGAATTGAAGTGTACATGGATTTATTGGTGATAAATTTTACTGTGAATGTAGACCAGCAAGAGAGATGGAACCGTTGATTTCAGATCAAACGAACCTTTTATGCCTATGCAGTTAACTGAGCCAATACAGATTAAATTCTCTAACATACAGCTCATCCATTTAATTCATGGAGAGGAAGAATCTTTCTTAGAAAGCTATCACTAATTATATTACTGCACCAGGCTATTAATTCATTTCCTCAAGAAGTTACTATTTTTACATGACTACATTGGCCTGAAGTAATTACAAACCCAGCATTACTTGAAGCCCTTTGGTTTAGCACCCTTCTGCTGAAATTTGCTGCTTCTACTAATGTCTTGCAAAGACTGGGAAGGAAGAACAGTGCACAGAGGGGATTTCAATGAGCATTATCAAAGCAAGATGCCCTAACATACTAGTATTTCTTTTTCTCTCTAGTTGTCACACTGGGGTAACATGTTTGAGAAGATGAAGAAAGTGTTCACGATTTTGTGTTGAATTTGTTTTAGATGCTAGAAATCATAAGCCAGTTATATTACCTGTTTGATGATGGAAAAATAAGTTGTCTTACTGTGTGGTTGAAGTATAAGATTCCTCAGAATCCAGAATTCAGTGACAAAGGTTGAATTTCTATTATTATTATTATTATTAAATTTATATTAGAACTGTAAAATGTTGGGCTGCTTTTGTGTGCAAGAAGTGGTGTTGGAGTGCTTTCTGATGGTTTAATACTTATTTCTTAGGTGGGTGAAGCCTACCTCATAAGAAGATAAATGGGAAGAATTGAGAAGGGATTTGTCACCTCAGAGGAAAATTTCTCACCCGAGTTTCATGTAAGATATGTCATGAAGCCAGACAGGAGTGAATTTCATGACTTGTGGATTAATTACCACTTTAATCAAGAAGATGTCTTAAGTAGCCAGTTTAATCATTGTCATCAACTTCATCAGGGTGATTGAAACCATCATTACTTTAGCTACTGATTAGCAAGAGCTGGATGTGGTCTTTCCACTAGTGCTGGAGATGCTCATAAGAAAGGTGTCAGAGGTCTGTGACAGTGTCTGTGTAATCTGCCCCAGGGCTCTTACTCTATTTTGCTATAGGGTGTGTGGTTCTTTCTTTAATTTAAACTTACTTCAATGTAACTCTACTTAATTACTATTTTGTGTTACAGATACCCAAGTATTTATGTATAATGCTTGTTGATAAAAGTGCCAGGTGCAGAAGTCTGATTGCTTCTTAGACTTTATAACCAGGACCCAAAAGAAAAAAATCATTAACTATTTAAACACAGGGTTGTGGGTTTGGGTTGTTTTTGGTGTTTTTAATCCAAAAAAAATTGGAGTTTCTAGAGGAAAACAACAACAAAAAAAAGTGTAAGGGGTTAGCAGTTGGTCTAAGTAGTTTATAACAAGACCTGGATGAAAATTCCCATAAAACACTTCTCAGCACACAGGAAAATAGAGTTGGTCTTGGCTAAATGTGAGAGACTTGAGAGTTTGTAATCCAAGTGTAGTATCACCAAGTGTAGTTTGCACCAGAAATTGCATCTTGTGCATTCAGATGAAAACCAGGGAAAGGAAGCCAAGGATGTTTTTGCCATCTTGTAGTAACTGCCATGGGAGAGGCAACCATTCCCAGTAGCAGCCCTCCCACAGAGGCAGCAAGTACAAGTAATGCAGAAGGCCTCTAGATGTGCAGAAGGATGCAGTATTTCAATTTGGTTTCAAAATGGATGGAAAAAATGTGAGTGTGAAACTCAAGCCTTTTCATTATCTCTATGGTTTACAAACTGAGCTTAATAGCAGGCTGGACTGAAGAGGAAGTGACATGAATGAGTGTGGGAAAAGCAAGGATAAGGTCAAGGAGTTAGAATGGTTCTTGGACAGGGGAACAAGAAAGAGTTTCCCCTACTGTGTTTCTCGTATTGAAAATCATGTTCTTCTCGTCTTCAAATGCATGGGAGACATCCTGAGACCAAATGATGCGTACTGATGTGACAGCCATGACCTCTCTGTTTTGGGAGAGGAACATTTGTCAGCCCTGTTCAGCTTTTGATGGGCATTTCCCTGGTTGTAATGGCTTTTTTCCAGTACCAAACTTCCAGGGCTTTTCTAGCTCTTTCAGTGATCATTGGGGTGCCATATCTATTGGCTGCTGAGTTCTTGAGAATGTGTTTTCATTATTGGTGGGGTATTACTCGGAGTATTGTGTTCTCCTGATTGACACAAGTGGCTTCCCAGCTGTTAAAATTGTTTTGTGGGACTGAATGGAGCTTCTCCAACTGAAGTAATATTCCCTGCCATCGTAAGGTACATGGAGATAATATTTAGAGCCTGAAGTTGACAGAGGGCATTTCATCAGGCTCCCTGCCCTGGCATGGGTATCTTATGTGCATAGAGCCATGCTGTCACTCCACCTCTCTGCCCTCCTGAATGAGTAAGGCTGGTGGAAGGTGGTTTGGCACCGATGTTGTCAGAACTCTGCCAAGGCTGTGCTGCATGCTGGTCCCAGCCTGACATTGCTGCTACAGCAGCTGGGGCTGAGGTAGCAGTCTTGTGCTTGAATCAGGCTAATGTGAGTCAGGTTTGTTATTGCTTACATGTGTAGGAGAGCTTAAACCAAACTTTTGCTTTACCCTTTGGGCTGATAACCTTTAGCCTCAAAGGAGTGTGCCTGCTGTTTCTGAATGCATACTGAAACTTTATTACTCCTGTTTAGTGATGGTCTGTCTGTCTCTTGCTTACCTTTGTTTCCTCCCCTGCAGGTGGGCTTTAACAGACACCCACCCCTTTCCTCTGGGGTGCTGTTATTCATGTTGCCTAGAAGGATCATTTGGTACAATTAACAGGCGGTTGATGGTAGTACCATTGTTTTGAGTGGTTTGGAATATCAGTGTGCTTGGCAACTGCTGAAGCAGCAGCACCTGTGACTTTCTGGAGTGAAGAAACGAGCTGCAGACAGATGGACTGTGGTGGGGAGCGGCAGCCAGGTTTTGGCAAGCCTTGGTGTCTGGCTATGCTGAGGCCGTGGCTGCTTCAGTATCCTAAAATGAGGAGTCCAGGTTTCCACTCCCGTGCAGGAGGACAATCCAACCTGCTAAATGTAGCAAATAACCATAGCAGCAGACTGCAGGTGCACCAAAACCAGCAACGAAATGCATCTGATGGTTCCTGGTGGCTTGTCAGCAGTAAATAATCCTGCATGTGAGTTGACAGCAGCTCCCAGCTCTGAAAGCTGTGCTGCCAGCCGTGCTGGTTCCTCTTTGGCCAGAAGCTGGACACGGGGGTTGTCCTAGATCACATGGATGGTAATCAGTGTCTGGATACAACAGTGACTACGAGGAAGCCTACCGCAGGTCAAGGTAGTTCCCAGCTCTTAAATCACTTTTAATTAATGCTATTGAAGTGCACTCAGCAAATTAGGTGTTGTGGACAGCATTGAGAAGTACAGGGCAGGCCAGACAGGTTTTGAAAGCATGGCATACAGCTTTGAGAGAAAGGAGAGCCTGGTCATGCTGCTGTGCCTGTACCTGAAGGAAGAATTCAATTGTTGCTGTAATGAAAAATGTCACTTAACTTCTCTGCTTCTGCCTTGTTTATATTTTTTCCAACATACTTCCTTTTACATTTCTTTATTACTGCTATCTGTTGTAGTTGATCTAATTTTGTGGCCAAAATGAGCAGATGGAGGGGGATGTGCTATTCCCCAGCATGTTCTAAATATCATCAGCCCACTGAGTTTAAGCATCAGTGCAGATAGCTGGAGCTACAATCATAAACAATTGCTGTACCTAACACAAATGATGTGTCTCAGCCTGCTAATGGAGTAGGCATTAACCTCCCACCAACATGGCAGAATTTCAGGAAGTTCATGCATATGCTGCCTTGCTGACCTGCTTAAAGAAGAACAGTATTTACTTTTATAGGTTGCTGTGAAAAGAGATGGTGAATTTCTAACAGGAGTATTTTGTTTATAGATAGTGTTAAAATTCCTGAAGCCTTTGAAAGGAAATCTACTGTTAACTAGAATAAACATAAATTTGAGGGGGTGGGGCATTAGGAATCTGAAAGATGCAGTCTAATGCTAAATTAAAGATGTTTAAGGAGTGATAAGATGCAAAGGGCTAAAAAATTATTGGAGTTTGGTCGCTTCTAGAATTGTATTAAGTGCTTCCATCTTGGATGTGTAAATGCTTGCTGAAGAAGTCCTTTCTTCTAAGGTTAAGGCAACAAGTCTATCTAGAAATGTCAGGAAATGAGGCTGACTTGGAACATCAAGGAGCCACATCAACTTTCCTCCCTTTTTTTGAGGGGTGCTTGTTGAACTTTTGAAGCTCTGGCATGGAAGAGATGATGGCTATTTCCCACCTGAATATCTCTGAGTATTTGAAGACTGTTACAAGTCTGGGTGCCCCTGTCTCCCCAGATGTGTTGGCCTGGACTAATCCTGCCCTCATGACTTCCACTGAGGAAGACTTCAGCCAGTGCCTCCCCCAGTGTTGACAAGTTTTTATTATAATTCAAGATGTAGCTGCTTCTGGGGCTCATGTACCTACCAGGCCTGCTCTTGGGTCAAGGAAGTATATGGATGCAGTTAGTGTTTGACAAGCCTGTATTTCTTGTTAGTACCTCCAGAACCTTGCAAAACTTAACCCAAATGAATTAAATAAGTTAAGTCAAGTGCAGGGATCCCTTAATATGTTCCCACAGATGGCTGCTTTCTTCTGGTATCCTTTAAGGAGAGAGACTTACTGGATAGCCCAGACCTTCTTCCTCTCATCTTCCCTTTTCTTAGGAGCACTGTGATTGAGCTTTTTCAGTATTTCCAGACCCTATGTGAAGAGGCAACAGTTTACAGTTTGGAGAGAACCAGCTGAAGCGATGTTTTCTAAGACAAATTCCATAAAGCCCAAGGAAAGTATTGGCAAAGACAGGAATACAAAAGCTAATGTGCCCAAATGGTGTCAAGTATTAAGGGCCATGACGTGCAGTGGCACAGAGAAATCCATGGCAGGCAACAGGGAGATGTGGCAGGTTAAATGCATGCTGCTTCCCTTGCTAAAGACCCCCCCTTGTATTTACTAATAAACCATATCTCTATTTCCTTTACACTGTAAATAAAGCTGTTCTCACTGCCAATGTCCTGGCAGGTGTGAGTGGTCTATTACAGGTCAACACTGACAGTGGTCCCCCACCTCCTGACTGCCCTGGAGCTGATTCTGCTAGGGCAGACACTTCTACTGTCTGACTTCCACCAGGCTTTGAGGCTTAGGTACACTCTGGTGTAATGGCACACACTCTGGACAGTGCTGTAAGCAACACAGCTTGGGGTTTTTTTTCTTTTGAAGAGAATGATTTAAAGAATGGGCTTTGTGGACTTCAAAGAGTAGATGTACTAAACCATAGTGATATTTCATGTGTATTTGAAAAGCATATTTCCATGGATACCCTACAAAAGTTATTCCAAATTAACACACTTGGAATTCATATTTGTCTCCTGTGGGAGTTCCAGTCCAGAAATAACTAGTTTTACTGAAGTTTTAATATGGCTACTGCTCTTAGATAGTTAAAGGTCATCAATTAATTAGGCATTTTAGATGTTTAAATAAAGATTAATGACTAACCATGGTCTGAGCAGCCTCTTCCCCAGGCTTTTCACAATCGCAGTATGACAATGAATTTTCAAGAAATACATTTTTTTTGGCGTGTCTCAGGGTATCTAATGTGTAGTACCCACTAAAAAAATGCATGGTGTGACCTCAAGGTTCTCTACGCTGAAGTAGCTTTATAGAAAACTGGGAATGACTGCAATCAAGAGACTTGTGCCTGACTTGGGTGTTTTCTAAGCCTTCTCATGTCTCCCCAGGGATGTGTTGCATACTGGAGTATTACTATGTACATGACATATACCTCCTTATGGAGATGGGAAGCTGGGAAGGAACAACTGTGCATCTGGTGATCATAGCTAGAATGGAGATGGCAGATTCCCTCCTCTGCTTCAGGCAGTAGGAAATCCATAAATCACACTACTGAAGAACAATCCTACCTGTCTGGTTAATGATCAAGACAAAGGAAAAGCTGTTGTGCCTAGTTGACCTAAATGCTTCTGAAAACCAGGATGAGCTTCAGGTTACTCGTCCTAATTGAAGTCAAAGTTACCAGTTTGTATCCTTCAGTAGTTAATGGAAAGTTTGTTGGTGTTGTTTAATTGGTTTTACCAATCACCAAGCCCCAGCATGGCATCAGAGTTCACTGAATTTTTCAAAGTGTGTGTGTATTGTAGCAGCAAAGATGTTTTTTTTTTTCCATAGGATGTGATTTTTAGCATCCTCTTTTGACACAGTTGGATTGTATATGTACCTACTGCTTTCCTCCAAACCTTTGAGTAGACAAAGCCCAATGAGTGTTCCTTTACTGAAGAAGGAATGCTGGCCATCAGTAGCTTTCCAGACATTTTGGACTTTTTATGGAGCTGTGAGGAGGCACACAGTAAAATACTGCAGCTTGGGTAGATGCATACAAATTACATCTTGGTCTGCAGAGAAAAACTGAAGAAGTTACTGAAACAGACCTGACCCGCTTCTAAGGGAAGTGTGCTGCCTCCCCAGGGCCTGAGTTAAGGATGTAGTAAGAAAGCTTCCTCCCGTGGTAAAACCCATGGATTATTATCCATTATTAACCTTCCAGGTAGGTGGAGAAGAACTTGAAAGAAGAAGACTGAGGGCTATCAGGGAAGACTTCAGGGCCTTGGGTCACCTTGTCAAGGGAGTGGGAGCACAGGTAGTGTTTTCCTCTGTTAGGCTGAGGAGGACCCACCAGATTAATTCTTGGCTTCAAGCCTGCTGCCACCAAGCAGGGCTTTGGGTCAATCTATGTGACGCCAGGCCTGCTGGAGGCAGAGGGGGGTACATCCCTTCCAAAGGGGGAGAAGGATTTTATTGCAAGAGTTGGCCGAGCTCAGTGACAGAGCTTTAAACTAGATGTGAAAGGGAAAAAGGGAAAAACCAGGCTCACTGGAGACAAGCCTGGGATGGTTTTCCAGCTCCACTGCTATCTCAAGGGTTGTAGGGCACAGTGGGCCATGTGATAGGGAAGACACAGGGGCTATCAATGAGCCAGGACTTGTGATAGTGCCTGAGAATTATAGAATTGTCAGGGTTGGAAGGGACCTTCAAGATCATCCAGTTCCAAGCCCCCTGCCAATGGCAGGGACAGCTCCCACTAGAGCAGGTTGCTCAGAGCCCCATCCAGCCTGGCCTTAAAAACCTCACAGGAGAGGTGCTCCAGCCCTCAGATCATCCTCATGGCCCTTCTCTCGACATGTTCCAGCACATCCATGTCCTTTTTGTAACAGGGGCTCCAGAACTGGATGCAGGGCTCCAGGTGGGGTGTCATGAGAGTGGAGTAGAGGGGGAGAATCACCTCCCTCAGCCTGCTGGCCATACTTATCTTGATGCAGCCCAGGATACGATTGGTTTCTGGGCTGCAAGAGCACACTGATGGTTCGTGTTGAATGACCAAGTAGGGACTAGACCCTTCCTATGCAAAAAGGTGCTCCAACTAAAATGCATCTGTGCCATTGCATGTAGCATGGGCAATAGGCAGGAGGAGCTTGAAGCTATTGCCCAGCAGGAAAGCTATGATGTAACTATGGAAACATGGTGGGATGAATCCCATAGCTGGAGTGCTATGTTGGATAGCTACAGGCCCTTCAGAAGGGATAGGCACATTAGGAGAGGCAGTGGTGTGGCCCTGCACGTGAGGGAAGATCTTGAGTGTATTGAGCATGGTGATGATAGGGTTGAATGCTTAGGGGTAAGAATTGGGGAGAAGGTGGATGTGGTAGGGACAGGTGGTCATGGTAGGAAAGAGTGGCAATGAACAGAGCTAAATCTGGCTGGCATCCGGTCACAAGTGGTGTTTCCCAGGGTTCAGTACTGGGGTCTGTTCTCTTTAATGTCTTTATTAATGATCTGGATGAGGGGATTGAGCGTGCCCTCAGTAAATTTTCAGATGCCATCAATCTAGGTGGGTGTGTTGATCTGCTGCAGGGTAGGGAAGCTTTACAGTGGGACCTGGACAGGTTAGATCAGCGAGCCAAGGTTAACTGCATGCCAGGCCCTGCACTTGTGTCATAACAACCCATGGCAAGCTACAGACTTGGGGATGTGTGGTTGGAAAGCTGCAGGTCGGAAAAGGACCTGGGGATATTGACTGATAGTCAACTAAATATGAGCCAGCAGTGTGTGCAGGTGGCTGAGAAAGCCACTGGCATCCTGGCTTGTTTTAGAAACACTGTGTCCAGCAGGAATGGGGGGTGACTGTCCCCCTGTACTTGGCACTGCTGAGGCCACGCCTTGAATATTGCGTTCAGTTCTGGGCCCCTCACTGTAAGAAGCACAGAGAAGTGCTGGAGCGTGCCCAGAAAAGGGCAGTGAAGCTCCTGAAGGGCCTGGAGTCTTGTGAGGAACGGCCAAAGGAGATGGAGTTATTTAGTCTGGAGGAGGCTGAGAGAGGACCTTATCACTCTCTACAGCTACCTGAGAGGAGGTTGGAGCAAGGAGGGGGACAGCTTCTTCTCCTTGGTGATACATGACAGGACCAGAGGGAATGGGTGCAAGCTGTGCCAGGGGAGGTTTAGGCTGGATAATGGGAAACATTTCTTCACTGCAAGGATTATCAAGCATTGGAATGCTCTGCCCAGGGCAGTGGTCGAGTCACCATCCTTGGAAGCATTTAAATGGCCCATGGACCTGGTGCTCTGGGACATGATTTAGTGGTGAGCTCGCAGTGCTGGGTCGGAAGTTGGACTGGATGATCTTGAAGGTCTCTTCCAACCAAAGGCATTCTGTGATTCTGTGAAACTGCTGGACAGCTGCAGCTTCCACAGCTGAAGTTCCTCCTGCCCCACTGCTCCTTCTAAGAAACTCTCTAGCCAGAGGATCCTATCTAGTGCTGTCGTGGTCAGAGTGAGAACAGAGCTGGTTCTGTTCAGTGATTTTACTTCTAACTCCCTGCACTGTCTGCAGTCAGCAGCCTGTTTGCCCAGGCAGTGTCTGCTGCCAGCAGTGAGAACACCC
>JANHGN010001338.1:10335-20756 GCA_024605025.1 Megaceryle maxima | reverse complement strand
CACATCCCCCCCCCCCTGGCCGCGGCGTCGTCCTCCCCCCCCCCCCCCCCCCCCGCCAATAATTTACATCCCCCTTCCTTTTTTTACAGCTGTCAATGGTCAGAATTCAAGTGCTACAGACAAAATGAAATTTTGCTCCATGACTTAACTGGTCTGAACCACCACACACAACACGACACACAACCCAGCCACATGTGGAGGGTAAATTGAGCTGCAACACATCCTCAACAGTCCAGGAAAATAGTGCCTCTGCCCTTGCAGCCAAGATTTATAGATCTGATTATGTGAGGCTTTATTTGTTGGTTTTGTTTAAAGAGTTTGGGTGAAGGCAACTAAATATCTCATGATAAGACAGTCTCTGTCCTGAGCAGCTGAGATACACCGTTTCCTGCTTGTTCAGCTACAGCTGACTGCTGTACAGTTATATGCTTGTGGAAAGGAAGAACTTTTATTAATTAAAAGATTTTCTTGGTCAGGTAAAGCCTACTAAATGAACAAACACCGACACCAAACAATACAGCCAGAGCAACCTCACTTCTAATGACAGCTGATGGTAAAACTGCCCCAAAGGAACAGGATTGGTGGCTCCTCCTACTGCAGGCATTCATAGAAATGTAGAATTCTTTCTGTAACATGCTCCCTGACCTCTACTTCTAGGAAGGAGCTTTTCAACCAAATCTTTTATGTTGGTTTTGGATGCAAAATTTATTGTCTCATCAATATTTCTGACATTCCGTTCAGCCCATAGGTGGGCCACTGACTATTAACCACAAGGCTATTTCTGGAGTCAAACAGCAATTCCATGAAGGTCAACGTACGCGTGTATGCGCACACCAGCGTGGCCAGGACAGATAACTGGTTCTGACCTTTGCAGATGAGTGATTTTACCCCATCTGCAAAACTGTTGCTGCTAACCTGGCCTAATCTCTCAAGAGAATTGAACTGGGAGGCAAATACTCCAAATGAATTTCATTTGAAGAACTCCTTCAGCAGCCTCGAATGGTGGGCTGGATTTAGGGTTTGGTTTTTTTTTTTTTCGATAAGCAGCCATATCAATCAGCCAGCAATGACACAGAGAGGAACAGAAGGCTGCCACCTTCACAACATACATACAGAAATGTATTAAAAGGTGAAGAGTAATCAAATGTTTCAGGTAAGTAATGGTCTTAAGCCAGTTTTCTTCACTTGTTCCAGAAGGCTATTGAATTTCTGCTCTCCTTACCTCCCTGCAGAGGCACTGAATCAGAAGGCAGAAATGTTGTTGTGATGGTTTAGTGAACTCTCAAGCCTGACTAGAAACAAATTTATCTCCAGGCAACTAGCCAGCCTGGAAACTAAGCATGAATACTGCACACCCAGCCTCCCAGGCCGTTTATCCCCAGCTCTAAAATTGTGCTTGCAGTAAGAGAGGCAGGTGAGAGGCCCTTCCTTCTGTGCTGGTTAGACAGGCGACAGAAATAACACTCTGCCTGCAAATGAAGATCATCCTCTGTTCTGCCTCGTCTTATGCACCCAAAAAGCAACACCAAGACAAACACGTGCTGTAGGAAAATCACGTTGAATTATCATTAGACAACTCCAAAAAGTGGTAAGGTTTTCTTCATGTATGAATTTACCACATGGAGCAGTAAATGGTGACAAATGAATGGGTTTATTTTTTATGTGAAGGAAGCCCTTACCAAAGGCTGCAAAGTACATCAACCATTACAAGCTGGAGGCCAACTGTGCTCTCATCCCATTTTACCTGTAAAGTGGATTTTAAAGACAACATATAGGACATCTAACACAGACTGACTGGCCTGTGAAACACCTATTTTTGTTAAAGCACTTAAGTAACACAGAAATGAAATAGTCATAGTCTCTGTACAATCATGTACTTCGTTTAATGGAACAAACATGGAATTCCAACTCAGTTTCACACGAGTTTCTAATATAAAAGTTGCCCAAGACATCCAAGAGGATAATCTCTATCTGTTAACAGTAGATAAAGAGCAACAGAACTGCCAGGCTCTTCTTTGGGCAAGCTCCATCCCTCTTCTTTTCCCATGGGCCAACCCCTCAGCACCTTCCCGACTCATCCTCATGGCAGGACAATCAGCATTTTCTTGGAAAAATCTAAAGCACAGTCACAGGCTCATGCAGGGTTGAAGCTGGATCTAAATCCTAATTTGCACCAGATGACTCAGGAATTTTCTCCCCAGTAGTAAATGGATTGAGAATCCTCCACGCTCATGGGCCACAACAGGAAGTGTTTGGCAGACACAGCACAATTTATTTGGGCACATGTCCCCCCACCAAGCACTGGAAGCGCTGCAATCCTCAGAATACAGGCACACCCCAGGAGGATGCCACTAAACCTATCAAGAAGGGGTAGAAAAGCACCAGCATCAACTGTTCCATCTGAAAATAAAGCAAAGCAAATCTAATGACAACACTCCCCAGGAAGAGGCACGCTCAGGTATAAAAGGACAAGACACGGCTTGCAAAATGAGCTCCTTTTCCTCTGCTCTGAAGATCCAAACCAGATTCCAGTGTCCAAGGTAGTCCTCACTAGAGGAGGAGACAGATGTGGAAAGAGTGCATCAAAGTCACAGCAACCACCAGAAGCCTCCAGAACAGGACAGGACTTCAAACCGCTGCTGCACGCCCAGCAGGGTGGGCTGGGCCTCCAGGACAAGGAGCAGAAATCTGGAGGAAATGAAGCTTTACTAGTTTTGCTGCTCGTGGAACAACTTGTTTTAATAAAGAAAAATTACTGAAGACATCCAAGAACAGCAGGTTCAGGTTTCAAAGCTGAAAATAAGTTTGGGTCAGATGCAAAAAGCAGCCTGCAGCAACACCATCTGTTCCTAGGGACAGCTTTTATTTCCTTCCATCTGAGCTAAGGAAAATGTGGGTTGGAATTTCAGCTATTTTACTTTGCTCTATTAGGCTCAAAGCCTGCATCTACTACAGATTACTGCTGGGCAAGAGCACTGTGGTAAAACACTCAACTCTTTGCTCTAATACTCACAGTACTGAAGGCAGTAAATCACCCCTGGAAGGGCTGCTAGCTTAGACATGTTCTAAAGACGCCAATTACAGACCTGCCAGGCAAATTTTCTTGCTGTCTCTGTGGCTCAGAGAGGGTCATATTTATTCATCTAATTCCTTACTGCATTCCAACCATATGTGCATTCACATTCATGAAATAGAAATTAAATACTATGGAAGAGTGAAGAACTTTAAGATACTGCACTCATTTTTAGGAGGTTTGAGTACCCAGGGTAACAGTAGTGAACCTGGTTGCCATTTGTACTGATTATTACTAAATCTAGGAAGAGTTCAATGTCATCATCTCAGTCAGTCATCTGTGGTTCCTGCAATAATTCATGGGGAAAAAAAGAAAAAAAGCCTTTCTATTTTAGCACTGAAAGATAGTAACATTCATATTCTAAATCACTAACAAAATACATGAAACAGATTTTGTATAAAGCATGTTTGAGAGGAGAAGGGAAATAAAAAAAGGTCTAGCAACCAGATCAAAGAACTATCATGATGGACTACTCTTGATATTGGCATCAATTGCCTGTTTGATCACAGATCAAGCACAACTTATCTGGCTTTTGATTGCCAAGAAGAAAGTAAGACTAACAATCCCGTAATTTTACAGACCTTGACATTTACCAAGTATTTAAAGGTCACGATGTGAAAGATGCTGTAAGTGCAAAATGAAATGCCTTTGGCTTTAACAGATGAGGGGGGAGGATTTTTCCAAAGTCATTCTGTAGTAAGTTTCATTTAAAGCATCAATTTCTAAAATGTGTTCTGCACCAGTTGCTCTCCTTAAAAAAAACCAACCCAACCCAACCCCCTTTTCCTAACTGAAAATTCATTTTCAGGAGAGAATGCAACAGCAAAAAAAAAAAAAAATATCCAAGAATGAAGATTAAAAAATAACTATACTACCCTGGTGCTAACGGCTGCTTTCAAAGGGCACGTCATTATTCTAGAAGGGGAACCTGAAACTGTACCTGGAATTTCTGGCTGTGTAACACTGACTGTACCACTCTCCAACAACCTGCCAGAAAGAAGTGGGTTTATTCTGAAAAGGCTGCTCTCATTCAGTGCTAGGTGCTTGTCTCCTGCCACTTTGCCTAGAGACAATGCCCGAGAACTCGAGTCGCTTTGAATTTTACACAGACAACAGCAAGCATGACAAGTGTTGGTACCTGTCTACTTTAATATTTCTGCTGGTACAGATTAATATAGATAAGGGCTATCTCTAACTAGGACAAGGACTTCTAACTCAAACTGGGACAGAGGGATCACAGGCTTCACTCAGAATCAACAGTAAAATTAACAGAGTGAATGCAAAAGTTAATCATCTGAGTTTAGGGAAGGATATTTAAAAAAGAAAATGCATACCATGCGAAAAGAAAGAATTAATTGAGAAAAATCAGCCTATTGTCATCTTCAAAGACCACAAGGAGCTGAAAGGGTAATGAGCCCTTAACAGCTCTTCCAACTGTCTCTTATTAAAATGGCACAGGCATACCAAAGTCAGGGAAAGCAAGCTCACAGATTCCTTCCACAACTCGACCAGCACGCCAACCACCTGCTTTTAGAATAAAAATTACTTCATGTTCCTCGACAGGGAGGAAACTGGATTTCCCCTCTCCTCACAGAAGCACCAGACTCTACCTGCTCAGCTAAACTCATTTCTTTGCGAGTGACAGATACGCCTGTCCCGGGAGAGAAGCGAAGACATCAGACCTACTCACAAACCAGCCTCAGCTACAACCGGCCTGAAAAACACCTCCTCTGCCAAATCAATGGCACAAGCTGGGAAACTGGGTGCACAAATCCTCGATGGCTGTAGTGTAACAACCTCAGGCGCATCTCCCAGCGACGCCGTGCAGCTCGCTGAGCTTTGGACGCCTGATGGACGGTCTCACTTTGTGTGCAGATCGTAAGCAGCGGTACCAGAACACCAACCTACTTGGGGAAGACCCTGCACACACCTAAGAGCTCACCTGTGGTTTCCACCCACATCAACCAGTCTCACCAGTAGCTGCAGAAGAGCACAAGTCATTCTACACACACGACAGGCTGCTCTTTGGCAGGCGGCTTTCAGGAAAAGCCTTTATGGTAACAGCTTCCGAGAGCTCCGCTGCGGATTCCCAGCCTGCTTTCACATGGCACGCTACTGGGTGTTGTGGAGGTGAGTCTCTAGGGTAATCCTGCTGCTTCTGGAGCTCCCCGTGTTGATTGTTTGTGGAGCAGCTAGGTGCTTCGCTGGGAATGACTCAACCCTGCCAGGCTGCCACAGTTTGAATTACAGTCTCGTTCGGCACAGGGCCACGTGAGCGAGGGAACACCAGCTGAGCGAGAGGGGATTATCTCAGCCAGCCCAAACCAGTTTCTTTGCTGCAGACCCAGCCGATGCCAAGGCTTCCTTTCAGCCACCGAGCTGTCATGGAAAGAGAGCAACTCTTCCAAGGCGCTGTGCTGCCCGAGGAAGGGAGGGTCAAATACAGATTTATTTTAAGGATTTGAAAGGCAAAGCCATGCATCTCCTCAATGAACCCTTGACTTCTGTATCAAATCACTTCATTATTAATAACGACTGGGTTGGAAAGCAGGAGTCTGCAGCTAAAAATATTTCTATTGTTCTGGTTAAACTCACTCTGGCTTGTAATGTGTTTGAAAGATTGCCGAGCTACTGAAAAAGCAGGAGCTATATTACAAGCTAGAAACAAAATTTGCAAGCAGCAATCCCCACTACTAGAGGGACCTAAAGACACTTAAAAAAATATATAAACTTGGACAGTATAATCTTTTATGTCTTTCTGATAAACTGCTAGATTATAAAAACGTCCAAAAAGAAACACACAACTCCAGAACTGCCACATTAGATTAGTCCAAAGACCCAGATATTCAGGATTTTGTTAGACAGCAGCACTTCCAAATACTTCAGAGAAAAACCTTCATATACCAGACAATTAAATAAAACAGTTACTGGAGAAGCTTCCTCCCAAGTCTCACCAATTAGCTCTTGATGTCTGTTCTGCAGCACAAAAATTTATAACCCTCTTGAAAGCATTTTTAATCCTGCCTTATGTAACTGTGAACCTACTTGGTCATCCATATGTAATCATTTAATCATTTCTGAATCCAAGCAGCTCTCCAATTTGATAATACTCAGAAGCAAATTATAAAGACGTGTCTGATACACAACACGGTCAGCTGCCATTTGCTGTCTTTAAATTCCTTATGAAGAATAAAATTGTTCTTCCAGCTTTAGGAGAAAAATACGCCTTCTCCATACAGATCATCAATCTGTGTTTGAGCTGCTGTTTGAGCTCCTTTCTGAAATAGCTTCAAGTAAAAAAAAAAAAAAAGAAAAAAAACCACACCACCAAAACCATGAACACATAAGGAACTGTTGCTTACAACTCTTATGATCAGTTTCTCTTATGCATATAGAGCTCAAAATATGCACTAGAGCAAAAGATATTGAGGTCCCTGTATTTGGAGTGTCTTTAGTGGCTCGTAGGGTTACACTTCTCCCTTATACCCAAGTAGTCAATAGCACTGCAAAAGCATAGCTGGTTTTTGAAGTTCTCTTAGGAAATTCTTCTTCATATAGAGAAAACAAAATGGAGAATATCACTGTGTGTATGGAAATGACTGTAGCTTAATATTATCTGTTATCAGGCAAAGAAAGTTCGTTCTGCCTGAGAGCATTAATTACATTCCTATGCTATCTTTATTTAGGACTCCTGCTTGTCTCCCACATACGATGTGGGTACCACCAGTGACCCCATATTCCATTTCAGCCTAAGGAAAACAAGCAGAAGCAATACAAACAAACTCACAGTGCCTCGGCCAACAATCAGCAGTGAAGCTTCAGGAGCTCCCGTTGGTGTCAAACACTCACCTCTTCACAAACTTCACGCGCAGCGGCCACGCTGGGCTCCTCCTCGGGCTCCATGCCACCCCCGGGGACAATCCATCGATCAGGATGACGACTACTGCTCACCAGCAGCACCTGCAGAGAGTAGAGAGTTGTATGAACTCAAGGTGACGCCCTTTCCAGAGCTCAGCTGAAGAGAAGCTGTCTTTCCATCTCTCACACCTCCGAACACAACAAATCCAACGCGAGCCCTTGAAAATACTCCAGTTTTTCCAAGATAACTTCCTTAGCCCCGTTCAGACAGCTGTACAAATGCCATTATCAGTGACACCATGGCACTCTAACACTCCAAATTATTTCAACCATTACCTTCTTGCTGCTCCAACACGTTGCAGAATAAATTATGCCCCTGCATACCAAAACAACAACTTGCTCTGTGACAGGGCATCGTGACACTCACAGTGTAAGAGCTCTACTCAAAGTCACTACGTAGTCTTGCCAGCTTAGGATACACATCCTGCAGCAATGTAAGATGGCAGAGAAGCTGCTCAGCACCTTCACTCTCTGCAGAAATAACTTGATTTAACTTTATCAGTACCTCTGGCCCGTCTGCCTCTGCAGTTACACTAATGACACACACTAGTCAGGTAACCACACACTGCAGTTGTTTGAACAGAGATTTTCAGCTTCCCCGCTTGCCTCTTCTTTTGCAGCAGGCACCAAAGAGTTCAGCTCAGGAGCTGGCACTTGGTCGCTTTTGCTCTGGACAAGGTTCTTCAATGAGAAGAACAAAAGCCAAAATATAAGCCTACATTAAACCACTTAAAAACCCTAGGAAAAGGCTGCACAGAAGGATAGACTTTTTTTGAATGAGGAAAATGTTTCAACTCTTTTCACAGCAGTTATTTTTCATATGCACACTCTGTGGCAGTTTCCCCTGAAACACATTTTATTCCAGTGCTAATTCTGCTCTGTGCAAGTTCAGTTTGTGTTTGGTCATCTTTCAGAAACAAAGAGCAAACTGACGATCTCAACTGGCTAAAACCTTCCCCAAAGAAAACTCGAGATGCTGTGCTTATTAAATCTACTTGCGATACGTCCACGAGCAGAGATGGAAACTAAAAACAAAACTAAGACTGTTTTTCAGCTCTCTAAACAAAGCTTGTTCATTAGAGTCATCATGCTATACTTCATCATTTCACTGGCACAAAGCTCAGAACCAAAGCGACTTGCTCCAGAAACTTTCCAACATAGCAGTCCAATTAGGTTACAGGCCAGCTGTAACAGTTTCAATCAGACATTTCAAAGTTAAACTGTGGGGGACACTAAAATCCCAGGCTTTACTGTGCAAATGTTGATCTACCAGTAGGATATGAAAAGATTTGCACTAATTATCCAGAGGAAACCTACCTACAGAATTCAAAATTAAACTTCTAAGATAAAAACAAGCCTAAGATTTCCAGGGTTTCACAGCTCTTCTATGCTTTGAAAATGCTCATCTGCCAACTGACCACCCTGCAAAGGGATTTTTATTTTTGTTTTCCAGGGCCACCCAGACCACATCGGCTCAGCACTGGGAAAAGAGGGAGGCCAACAGGCTAGAACACAGTATGGTGAGGAGACAAGGGTCCAAACCACAGCTCTCAAACCAGGGGTAGCAAAGCTTAAGGAAGAAACTGAAGAGGGGTCACAAGAAACATCTTGGCAACTGCTGGTCTAACCTTTCCTAAGCCTGGAACTAAACTCTGTGTTCTCAAGTGTCAGCACTCCTTTAATCAGCAACTTTCTGTGGATCCCAGCAGTAATAATCACAAATCATAGAATGGTAGGGGTTGGAAGGGACCTCTGGAGATCATTAAGTCCAACCCCTCTGTTCCAGCAGGGTCACCCAGAGCAGGGGGCCCAGCAGCGCAGGGTCCAGGCGCTTTTGGAATCTCTCCAGAGAAGGAGACTCCACAGCCTCTCTGGGCAGCCTGGGCCAGGCTCTGGCACTCTCACAGTGAAGTTTCTCCTCATGTTGAGGTGGAACTGCCTGTGTTCCAGTTTGTGACCATCACCTCTCATCCTATCCCAGGGCACCACTGGAAAGAGCCTGGCCCCTTCCACTTGCCCCCCACCCTGCAGAGATTTGTAACCATCCATCAGCTCCCCTCTCAGGCTGCTCTTCTCCAGGCTCAACAGCCCCAGGGCTCTCAGCCCTTCCTCACCAGAGATGTTCCAGTTCCTAGATCATCCTTGTAGCCTCAACTGGACTTTCCTTAATATTTCCCTGTCCCTCTTGAACTGGGGAGCCCAGAACTGGTCACAATACACCAGATGTGGTCTCACCAGGGCAGAGTAGAGGGGGAGGAGACCCTCCCTTGACCTACTGGACACACTTCTTCATGCACCCCAGGAAAACATCTCAAAGGCTCCTCTTGCTGCTTCAGCATCTCAATCCTGCAATGCAGGAAGAAGAGACATTTACCGAACACCACCACTTCAACCCCTGAGCTGTCTACTGAGTTACTAGAAAGTAACTAAAGGGAATGAGCTACCTGACCTCTGCAGCTTTCTCGTGGAGGTGACCACTACCTGACCATCTCCTGGCTTAGGCTGGGATTCCTAACTTCAGGTCAGCAGGTGAGGCTGAGGACAAAGTTAAAAGTAACAGACATCTCAAGCATAATGGTTTTTTGCCAGGTAAGGAAGCTTCACCTGTGTCATTTCCAATTTCAGTGCAGAGCTCCAGCTCAAATGATAAAATAATAAATACATAAATAAATAGACTTAAAAAAGCAGCAGAACCAGATTTTTGAAACTCAGCACAGCGCACTTCATGCCATTGAACTCCTGCCACCTTCCACTTGTGAGAAAAAATATCTGCTCAGAAAATCCCAGTACAGAGACTCTTGCAGGAAAGGCTGCTGGGCTGCTCCCAGCCAGACAATGCTGCAGCCACACACTAGTAGGAACCTGGAGGTGTAAACAACAGTTTTAGGCAAAGAAATGAACTTCAGCTGCTCTGGCAGTTGAGCGTTTTCTGAATAGAATTAACATGAACAACCCTCACTGGGAAGGAAAAACCTGTCATTCTCACACTTTTGTGTAATCAGAGTATTTCCTGTTTAATAAAAAGGAAATCCCATCAAGAGAGAGCAGGAAATATGTCCTACAAGGTCATTCTTTTATAACAACTTTAAACAGGATATTGCTACCAATGAGCTCTCCCAAGACAAAGGGGCCCAGTTCAAAATGAGGGTGACACATTGCTGGGTTTCAAAAAAAAAAAACCAAAAAACCAAAACAAAAAAAAACAACCACAAAAACCACACAACCACCAAAAAACCAAACCCACCCATCTTAAAAAATCCTGTGTCCCAACACATGCAGTGCACCCAAAGGGATCATGTAAAGAGGTTGTTATAATCCGAATCACACGATGGCTGTGGTGGCAAAGGAACTTTAAAGCTCATCTGGTGCAACCCCCTGCAGGGAGCAGGGCCATCTGCAACCAGAGCAGGGTGCTCAGAGCCCCGGCCAA
>JANHGN010001335.1:68174-107689 GCA_024605025.1 Megaceryle maxima | reverse complement strand
CTGGTGGACAACAGATTAACCATGAGCCAGCAGCGTGTTCTTGTAGCCAAGAAGGCCAATGGTCTCCTGGGGTGCATAAAGAAGAGTGTGTCCAGCAGATCAAAGGAAGTTCTCCTTCTCTACTGTGCCCTAATGAGGCCACATCAGTATTGTGTCCAGTTCTGGGCTCCAAGAGAGACAAATAGAGAGAGTCCAGTGGAGGTTAGAGAGATGCTGAAGGGACTGGAACCTCTCTGCAGAGAGGCAGCTGAAGCAGAGAGCGATGCAGAGCCACTGCACAACACACAGCTGGAGAAGGTGATCTGCGACCTGCTCTAAGGAGATGCATCACCACCTCACAGCCTCACCTGGTACCTTGGTGAGAGGTGCCCAAAGCAGATGGATGCCAGGGTGAGCAGGGTGCACGGCAGTCATTGTGCTGGGACCAAGTATGGACAGGTGAAGGAGCATTCAGAGCCACCACTGCTGCAGCCACTGCAAACTGACCGCCTTGCCCAGCACTGTCTCCCTCAGGTCTACAAGGGCATCACAGCGTGAGAGATGACACCAATTCCAAGCTCCCACAGGTGAGGCTGAAGCTGGCTACCCTCCTCTGCCCATGGGTTGCTCATGCAGAATCCTGAACACTCCCTATTTGTAGTGAGAGACATGCCCCACCTTTTCCTTACGCAAGACTGTAAAAATCACTAAAATTCACTAAATGCCATGCTGTGATTGGTTGCTTCACAATGCTTCAAACACCCAAGTGTTATCAGCAGCTCCCTTACACTCTTCCTTGACCCTAGAAGAGCAAGAGATGGTGCACAGCTTGGAGCATCCCTCCTTCTCCCTTTTTTCCACCTGCTTCTCCTCTGCCTCCTCCTCTCAGCACTGCTGAGGAAGGAAGGTGAGGTCCTGAAAGGCACAGCACTTGCCTCATTCTGCCATTAAAAATCAAGTCAGCCCAGAGATTATCTGTTATTAGTGCTGATTGCTGACATGCTGGGACAGTGCACGGGAGCAGAGCTTGCTGCACAGGGTGCTGCACGTGCAGCCACGTAAGGGGAAGCCAGAGACGAGGGAAAGCACAGCACCCAGTACGGGGTGTAAAGGTCCCAGGTGGCCTGCGTCTGGAAGCTGTGCTGCTTTTCCATGCCTTGTTTGCTAAAGAAAAGAATCACAGGTCCCAGTTCTGTCAGCCCCATTTTCAGGCTTCACTGGAGAGAGACGGGAGCACCACTGGCAGAAGGAGCATCACCATTTCTCAGGTGGAGTGGAGGGGAGTGGTGGTCTCCAGAGGGGGAGCACTGTTAGACCTGAATGTCCAGCTCAAAGCATAAACCCTCAGAGCAGCCACTCTCTCAATGTGTTTTAGTGTCACAAAGCCTGAAAGTAAAAGCAAGTTTGACACTCAGCTCTGCTGCATCCCTTCTTGCAACTCACGCTGAGGAGCTGTTGAGTGTGATTTGGTAGGTACACCTGCAGCTGGGCTCTGTCAGACATACGTCAGGGAGGAGAAGAGCTCTCAGAACATGGCCAGAAATTATTCCCCTTCTGACCGTTACCTCCACAGTAAGAAAAAGCTGATTATGATCTAAATTGGAGCCTTGAGAAATTGAGCAACCTTTAACCTGTTTCCAAAAGCTTTGGGTTTGGTTTTTTCTTTTTCTTTTTAAGAAAAAACAAAACAAACAAAATAAACCAACAAGAAAGTGGCTGTCCTGGTAGAACACATATCCAGTCTCACTTGATTCCAACAAACAATTTGCTCTTGCCTAGCAAGCAGCTTGGGAAATCAAAAAGTCAGTACCAGCCACAGACAAGGATTGATAGGAACAAGCCCAGTAATCAGAAAGGCCGGGGAGCCATAGAGCTGGTTGCAGGATGCCAAGTGTGTTTCTGGTGTAACATGGTTCCATGTCTTGCAGTGTTGCTGGTTGCAGACACAACCTGTCCTTGGCAAGCAGCAGGTAGAAAATTGATCTACTCAATCCTTAAGGCACCCTCTTGCTCCCTGATGATGGGACTCCAGGGGCTAGACTGCCCTCCATCCCCATTTTCCTTGAGGGAGGGAGAATACTTTGAGTTGCACTTACCCTTTTACATAAGTAGGGGGTTTCTGTCCAGGATATTTTGTCACAGTCTTGGCTTTGCAACAGTGCTGTTCCTACCCTGTACCTGGAGCTGTGGTGGCAGGGTTGCTCTGTGGTCACACTGCCAACTCTTCACCAGGACCCTGTGGATGTGAGATGATGGCTTCTGGGGGCACTGCACCATGCCATGCTCACTTGATGCCCCTGGAGGGGGCTCAGCCTGAGACCTCTGGCCCAAACTGATGCCTTGCCCACCTGCTCTTCAGCCCAGCTTTCTTGACCTGGAGAGGCAGGTGAACAATGTGAAGTCCCAGCAGGGCTGGATGCTCATGCACCAGGGCTGGGAGCTGCTGTCTGTGGTGCAGGCGGGTAGAGCGCTGCACTCGGGCTGGGAGCGTTAGTGGCTGGGCTACACTGCCAGCTCAGCAGCCGGAAGGGTTTGAGAGGCAGAGGCAGTCCCACTGAAGTCAGACAAAGGACAGATACAGGAGCTGTGAGACATGTATCAGTGTCTCCAGCCACTGTCCAGTGGCCGTGACCCAGCTCAGGCCTTCGTCTTCCCCTGGCCCACTGAGTGTGCCAGAGCACAGTAGGAGTTGCTCCTGCCTTTGAAGTCTTGTTCAGGACAAGGCTGCAGAGCAGGGAGTGAATCAATCCTGGGACTCATTCTGCTGCTCTCCTTGCTGCAGCAACCAGAGATGGGAGGTGATGTGAGTCTGCCAAGGACACAGAGGAGATGGGGTAAGGTGTGTTGTACCGTGCCCAGCAGCCCAGGACTGGTGGGGCCACGGCACACCACGGTGTGCTCCCAATAGCTTGGCAGTGGATGGCATCAGGTGGCTGGAGCCAGTCAGCTCGGAGATGGCACTGAGCCTCCGAAGCAGCCTGTCTGTACAGATTTCCTGAACAATTTCAGGACAGCCTTGTACACCATGAAAAAACCAGCCAGATCTAATTGGCAGATTGGGTTAGTGGAGGAGAGATAAGCCAATCCACTCAGAGGGTTGTTTGAGCCGTATGCGGCTAAATCAGATTAGGGGGAGATGTTCAGCCGGTGTAAGGTGGCACAGAGCTGTGGGAGCCCATGACAAAGCACGAGCGTGCTTCCTTCCCAGTAAGCCCCCTGGTCTCTGGGGGCAGTGCAAGGCTAGTGCAAGAGCTGTAAAGTGACATTAATACGGGGGAGGGGGGGTGGGAAGAGGGATGGATTAAACAGGAGATCGGGAAGTAGCATTATGCAGGAATTTCTGCACTGTCTCACTCCGGGGCATGTCACAGGAGCCCTTCTGCAGAGGAAGGTGATGCACAAAGTGCTCAGTCCCAATCAAGCGCTGACTTTGGCGCTGAGGTTTGCTTGGGGCTGTTTCACACCCTGACGCCCACACCTGGGTGAAGCTCTGCAGCTGAGTGGTTCCTGCTCTGCACAACAAGAGGATAAAGGGAATCAGTGAGAGCCTTAAAGGAGATTCCCAAAGGGAGGCTTTGCACATATACCCTCCCAAGCCTATAGAGCAAACTCAGCCTAAATTTTCTGTTACTCTGAAAAGCAAGTTTAACTGCTATGGCCCTTACCCAGCTGGCTCATCGGCCACAAGATGCCCACAGGTTCCAATCCCTCTCATGAAGCACTTATCAAACCTCATTTATCTATGGATCAGCTAATTTCATTTATCCCTGGAGAACAGGACACAAGGCACAGCAAGCACTGCACTATCTGACTGAAGTCGCCACCTTAAGAGAAGCCCACCACCCACCTCTCAAGGCTGGTCCCTAACCTATGAAGGCCTCATAGTCACCTCAGGTACCCCCATTTCCCAGATGAATATACAAAGAGGACCAGTTTGATCCATTGTCCGAATCTTTTTAGACTTTGCCTCTTATGGATGAAGAAACAGAGGCTGGAGGCATATTTTATCCAGGACATGGCATGATCTGGGGGAAGAGCATTATGTAACAGCCATCAGACCCCCGATCTGACACTACTTGGCTTCAGGGCTGTGGGTGCATCACTTCATAGAATGGTAGGGGTTGGAAGGGGCCTCAGGAGATCGAGTCCAACCCCCCTGCTGGAGCAGGACCATAGAATCTAGGGCAGGTTACACAGGAATGCATTCAGATGGGTCTTGCAAGTCTCCAGAGCAGGAGACTCCACAGCCTCTCTGGGGAGCCCATTCCAGTGCTCTGTAACCCTTGCAGTAAAGAATTTCCTTCTCATGTTGAGGTGGAACTTCCCGTGCTCCAGCTTACATCCATTGCCCCTCGTCCTACTGCAGGGCACAAGTGAAAAGAGGTTGCCCCTTTCTTCTTGACACCCAGCCCTCATGTATTTATAGACATCAATCAGATCCCCTCTCAGTCTTCTCAGCCTGTCCTCATAAGGCATGTGCTCCAGTCCCTTAATCATCCTCGTAGCCTCTGCTGGACGCTCTCGAGTAGATACTTCCCCGCACACATTCATGCCTTGATCTGCAGACCCACAACAGGGTCATTGCATGGTGGGCAGGGCAGTGCCCACTTGGAGCAGCTGCAGGAACGTGGCTTCGTAAGGTGCAGCTGGCCCTGCCTTGCAGCTGCTCCTCAGCCCTTGGGACCTGCGAGGCTGAGCTGGGGGAGAGGGAAGAGGCACTCATTCATCAAAGCAATCCACCTCTTGAATGTCTTTTTTTTTTTCCCCAAATATTTAGTTTCATCCCAGTTTTCAAATAAGCTTTTTCACTCTGATGATTTATAGAGACAAAGGTGAAGCAGAGAATGGGGCAATCCCACATCTTTTCAACTCAATCTGTACCAAAACTCCTTTGAAAAGCTCAACATCAGCTCCTAAGTCAAGGCATTTTCTTTCCACTTTGTTATATTTATTGGTAACCTGAAAATAAAGGTGAAAACAAAATCCTCCCCATGGAACCGCAGCTTGGACAGGGGGACCAGTGGGATTCACAGAATCACAATTTCTGAGGCTGGAATAGACTTCCAAGATCATCAAGTCTGGCCTGTGACCCAACACCATGACATCAGCTAGACCTGCCCTCCCTCCTGGCTCCAGACAGAGCAGGATGGGGCTAGAGCCCCCGAGCCACTGGGGGGGCTCTCTCACCCCAACACAGCCTCTGCAGCCATGCTCACTGCTTGAGACTCCCCAAAAGGGGTGAAATGTCTCCCTGAGAAGAACAGGTCACCCTTTTTGGGGGGGAAAAAGGATGGGTAACTTCTCCTACCACCTCTGATCACCTTCATTGCTGTTAATTAGCAGCTGAGGTCAACGACTCCTGTTCTGCACCTCATGCAGACATCAAGTCACAGGCAAGACAGGCCTATAATAGCGGGGAATGGTGACACCACCTTCCCATCTTGTGCTCCAGTGCCAGCTGGGGACTACTGGAAGCATGATACCCCACACTGGCTGTGTTTTCCTGGAGGTCTCATGAATTCTCCTCTGGGTTCTGAGTTGTAGACATTTCACCTCCTGTCCCCCTCATTGCATTCATCCCCTGAGGCTGAAACTAGCTGGTTCTGGGTAAAGAAGGGGCCAACTGGGTCACAAGGAGAGACCAGAAAGTTCCTGTCTGTGCACGAGTCCCAAACAGGTATGGAAGCCAGGGAGGCGGAGATGTCCTTGACCACCTGCAGATCCCCCAGGTGAATCTGGTGAAGAAATCCGTCCCTCCTCCTCTCAACCCCGCGTGATCCTCCCTGGACAGGGCAGCCTCCTTCCTGCTCTCTTCGGACAGGTCCAAAGACAGCGGTGCTGGGAAGCCGGCTGCGGCCGACATGCTTGCGGTGGGAGGCTGGTGGCCCTGCCCGCTGGCTGAGCAGGCGGAGCTGCCTGGCAGCAGGTGCGGGCTGCGGGTGGCATCTCTGCCGCGGGTGAGGCCACAGAGAAAAACAGCACCTTGGGCAAGCGACCCAGGGAGCAGCTCCCGCCGATGCTGCTGCGGCCACAGCCGCCCGCTCTGAGCAGGGTTTGCTCCAGTGAATGAATGAGGCAGCTGATGAATATTCAGGATTGGCGAAGCAGATCGCTTTCAGCTAAATTTGATCACAATACAGGATAAATTAAGCCATGGGATGAATGCATTTGAAATGAAGATTAAAAGAACACACTGTACAAAGTCAGGAAAGTAGGTTTAGCCAAAATCTGACAATGTACACAAACAGACGAAAATAAAGTTCCTTTCACTGAGCAAATAATGAGGTCGGGATCAGCCTCTCACCAAGTTCCTATGGAAACATCTCTTTTTTTTCTTTTTAATTTAAAAATAAAGGGGGGGGGGGGGGATGTCTTGGAAATGAATGCTGCTCAAAAGGTCCACAAGCAGAGGGACGTGCTCAACACGAGTAATACCTAGTAAGAAAAATAACCTCAGGCCAGGGGAGGACCAGGGAGGGTGTGCAGGCAGGGGAGGCTGCTGAGCCCTCAGCCCCACCACCCACAGCCCTTGTGCAGGGCCAGCACAGCACCGATTCCAGCACTGTGAGGTGCTTATGCCCAGCACATCTCCATCTCCCTGCAGGGCCAGGGCACTGGACTCTTTTGGCAGCTGGGAGAAGGGTAAGGAGGAGGAAGAAGCATTTAGATTTGCCACAGGGGCACGGAACTGGAGAGCTTGCAGGAGACTGAGGTGAGGAATGGAAGCTCATGCCACATCTGCTCCTGGTTTCAGAAAGCTCCAGATTATTGTGGGCCCCTAAAGCAAAGCCACAGGCAGCAGAGCTGCCTCAGCTTAGGGAGAAGTGGAAACAAAGGCACTGAGGAAAAATGGGGCTGTGGCCCTGCCCTGGGGAAACTGGGGCAGCAGCGCAACCTGCCCAAAGGCTGCCAGAGGGCAGACACTGAAAGCCCAGCTGGGCACCCAGCCCTTACCCATGGGCAGGGTTTCCACCACCTTTGCTGGTGGTGTCAGGGCACTGCTGTCATCTCCAAGAGTCCCTGCAGACCTGGTGTGCTGAAGGACTTATTCCCTCACTGGGAAGCAGGAGAGGCAGGCAGGTCTCTGCTCCTGGGCAAGCACCATCCCTTTGGGGGTGGGTTCAGCCCCTCTGCCCATAGGAACAGTCTGGGAGCAGGGTGCAGGGTTGGAGAAAGCCCTTGCCAAGTTTGTTGTGGTCTGCACTTGGCCTTCCCTGCCACCAGCTGATGAGATGCCCCAGTCTCTCACCAGGGCCAGACTGGGCACAGCAGCAGAGGGCAGAGGCTGCTTGTTCCAGAGCACCCAGAGCTCGAATTCAGACACCTATCTCCCAGAGCCCCCAGTGGTTTGGAAACCTGCTGGACCACCATGCCTCCCCTGGCAGGTGTCCTCCTCCTGCAGCCACACCGTTTGAGAGGAGAACGTTAAAGGTCTGTCTGTCAGGCGACGCGAAGAGTCTATCAGCAGCCCCTGGCAGGTGAGAGGAAAGCATTAGCATAAGGAAAACGGGGGAGGAGAGGCAGCGTGTCTGGGACCAGTATGACTGAGCAGACAGGTGAAGCCAGGGAGGTTATAAATAAGTCCCCTGCGACACCCCCAGCTGCACTTCTGCACTTCTCTAGCAGGCTCAGGAGCCCAGTGTTGGTGGCTGGGGCTGGGGCGGGCAGTGGGCTCCCGCAGCGGGGGCAGGCAGGGAGTGCAGCGCGTCTGCCAGCACAGCACCAGCAGCAGGGCGGGAAGGGGTCCCAGCTGCGAAGGGGAACAGGAACCCCAGTTGCCACACTGGGGCTCAGACTGGGACCAGCCACAGCAGAAGGATGGGGGCAATGGCTTTCCTCTCCCCCTCTTTCTGTCCCCAGCTGAGGAGGCGATGGCTAGTGGCAACCCATTCCCTCTCTGTCCTCCTCCTGCATCCACTCAAGTCAGGAGTGACCCTGGGGAGCTGGGGAGAGGTCGGCAGAGGAGGACACAGGCAAAGGAGGACACATTCAAGATGGGATTTTGAGAAAGGGACTCAGGAAACTGGACCAGCTGGAGTAGACTCCCTCAGAAAGACCTGTGGACAATCAGGTGCCACCCCAACATGGGTAGGAAGGAATGTGCAGCCTTTCCTGTCAACCCGGCCCCCATAGCAAGGGGTGCTACCACAGAGAGGTGAGGGATCACAGCTCTCACCCTCTCCTTGCCTTGTTTGGAGCATCCCTGTTTTCCCTGTCACCCAGTGAGCCAAGTTGCCAGCCTGGGATTCAGTCAGAGCTACCTGTGCCCAGCACTGGGTTACCCCAGGGGCCTCCGCCAGCCTCCTTGAGACAACGCTCCCATCACATCAGCGCCAGGGAGAGAGGAACAGGTTTGCTGCAGGATCGCCACATGGGTCACACAAAGCAGAACAAGGCCTTGGTTGGGCAAACAACCAGTTTAAAGCAATGCCCAGTTAACAGCAATTGGAACTCCCAGGACTGCAGGCAGCTCAGGCAAGTGAGTCCACCTTGTTCTGCCATGGGCAGATGGGTTCAGCCCCTGAGGGCAGGAGGGTCTGGGAGCAGGGCAGGGCTGTATCACACTCACCGCACTGGGTGAGCAACTATTTGTTGGTTTTACATAAAGCAAGAGCCAAGATCGACAAACATAAGCCCTGTTCCCTGCCCCAGCAACAGCAGGACTGACCAAGCTTCTGGACACACGGGGACCCGCAGCTCTGGGCACACAAGCTGGTATCCTCAGCATGCCTGGAGCCCTGCTGGTGGCAGGGCTGGCAGCCTGGGCTGATGCAACACGGATCCTGCGCACAGACATCCTGGAAGGCTTCAGGATGGCTTCTGGCCTTCCATGCAACCCCACCTCACTCCATGGCAAGACCCAGAGAGTCATGTTGCTGCCTGTGGAGAAAACCACTGCTGCACCAGGAATTTGGCTAATTTTTACTTAAAGCTCAGGATGGGAAAACAAAAATAATAGTCATTTTGTCTTTTGGGGAGCTTTCCACAGGCAAGGGCAGAGAGAGAGGCCAGAGGGAGTGAAAGGAAGGATCAGCTGCAAGAGAACCTCCTCCCCGCTCCCCAGGCTCTGCCCCGTGTCTCTAGGTTCAGGGCACCTATCTCAGGCCTTGGTGCTCACAGCATGCTCAGCAGGTCTTATCCCTCGTTCCGTACACCCTAAAGAAGAGCTGCTCTTTGCGCTTGAGACGCTAAATCCCTCTGAGTCTGCCTGAGTGAGAGTATTTGTTTCACAGCCCAGGATTTTGGTGCAGTGCCCCAAGCCAGGGAGGAGCCCAGTGAAGTGGGAGACTTAAAATGGTGCCAGGGCCAGAGACTGGCTGTGGGTAAGGCACAGCGAGAGCTCACAGGGTGCAGAGGTCCGACGTACTTGGAGAGGTTGTCACCGGGCTGCCTTCCATGAGTGCAACTGCCCTACAATGTGGAATGGCCTTCCTGCAGCGTCTGAAGACCTGGCCTGCAGAGAAGTCCTGCTGCCCCACCATTGCAGGAGGAGCGTGGTTTGGAGGGGGGGGCCTTTGTATAACCCCTGGCTGTTACAGGGAGCATGACCCAGGGTCACCTTGGAAGTAGGAAAAAACACGTGTCCCATTCTCCCTCCTCACCTCTTGAAATGAGGCTCCACGCATCACCCACGGGTTGCAGTGACACGCAGGTGCCAAGTTGTCTGCTTATGCAATTAGTGGCAGTCATTACAGTAAGTGCTACATTAATTATTGCTGGGTTGCAGCTCAACCTCCAGGTCTATCACTTGGCAAAACTCACACTTGAGTTTTCTCCCACTTCTGGGAAGTTCCCAAAGCCTTTGGGATCAATTGGGAACATGCAGGCAGCGTGGGCACCATCCCCAGCTGTGCTTGCTCCTCCTTCATGGGGGCTGGCAGAGCAAGTGCAAAGCAGCCTCTGGAGGAGGACTAAAAGCAGATGACAGCTATTGACCTCCCTTGCCTGGAGGTACCTGCCACTTGGGCCAGTTGCCACTGGGGCCCAGGCAGCTTCTCTTCTCCGGATGCCTCAGTCCCATCCCATGTGCCCCCCAAGCCCTGTGAGGGAGCCCAACATGGCAGAGCTCTGATAGCACACGGTGCAAATGGCGTGTGGGAACTAACTCCACAGACCTACCGGGGTCAGGACCAGCACGTCCATGGCAAACACCAAACCAGCATGCCCACAAAAATTAGGGGCACTTTGGAGAGCAGGAGGTGGTATCAAGATGGAGCAGCTGCAGCTCTGCCTTCATCCAGGCTGCCAGAACCAAGGAGGCCCTGGGCACAGCCTGTGACAGGTTTCCACACTTTGCCAGTCCACCCAATACCCAGCACACCCAGCTCCCCCATGACTATACTGGGTTTAGTTCACTGTGTTCCCACGTATACCGTGGTGGCCCTGTTGCCATATAGCGTTGCACCACTGACTGTGGGCCAGGCTTCCTGGATGCAAACCCTTCCTGAGGGGTACTGAGGACATCCCTGCATAGGTATTTTGCAGGAGGCCAATGGTTGCGAGGACCGGCAGCTTTTGGCTCTTTCTTCAGGGCAGGTCTGGCAGTGCCGGGGGAGCTGTGAATCCAGAAGTGGAGTTTGGACAAATCCTGTGCTCTGTTGGCTCTTGTCCTCTTACAGAAGCAAGCCTTAGAGACCATGGCTGGCCTCTGTAACACACAAAAAAAAGCCTGTTCTGCTGCAAGTTTTGGTCTTTCTAGTTTCACCGAACTGACGGCTATTGACAGCCTGCTGCAGAGGGACCAGGTTCTTTGATGCTGCCCATGGTAACAGAATTGCAGCAGGCTGCAGCCAGTGTCTGCATGGCTTGTTCCTGTTGCTAGCTGGTGCTGTGAGCAGCAGTGGGACCAGGACAGCAAGTCTCCTTTACGCTCTTTATTCCCCACCCTCACAGGTGTAAAAGGGTCATTCGGGTCAGAGGTTCTAAGATCTTCTGCAGCAAGCAGCTAATTCCTATAATTCCTGCCCCGAAATCAGGTAGATGCTTAAAAAATAAGGGTGGTTTTGACAGAGTCATTGGAAGTCCAACAAGTCATGTCCCACCCTGAAATCATACTGGTGTAGAAGTACGGGTGCACTTCTTCCTGATCCCTTGCCTGGCACAGATTTCTTCCTGATCTTTCCCCAGATGTAGAGGTTTAAAAAGCCCTGCCCAACCTTACTAAAAGCCACATGAAATTTTCATGTTGCCAGTCTGCCGGGACAAGTCTAATGATGTTTAATAAAGGCTGATCATGCCTGAACTTCACAGCAGAGTGCTTTTGCAGACTCCCTGGTGGAGGGAGTGTGGAAGAGCTTGTCCCCACTGTGTCTTCTTCACTTGACTTGTCAGCATGAAGAACAAGCGATTGTGAGCCACGTGGCACTTCTGCTTATGAGACAGCAAAGAAAACATCATGTAGTTGTGGATATTTTGTGCAAATGAGTCCGCCTGGTCAAAATATACTTTCTAGGTATTAAAACCAAATACCATTGGGTTTTATTCTGAACCAAGACAGTCTGAGTTAGAAAGCTCAACCAGCAAAATGTTCTTCCTATCACTCAGAGAAGACATCTGGAGGTGGCTGGTCCAAGCAGATGTGGGCAGGGCCAATATAACTGGACAGGACGCAAGCAAGTGTGATCTTGCAACAGCCTCTGTCAGTGAATGCCTGGAAGACCAAACAATTGCACCTCCCTTACAGATTTGTTCATCAGCCTCGGGACTGCCCGAGTAGAGCTTCCAGCACAGTGGTGGCAAGACCCCAGTCTGAACCTTGCCTGCAGTTCTGTTCTGTAAGCCCACCTAGCCCAGTCTGGAGCCAAAGTCAACAACAAGCTGCTTAAGTCTTTGAGAGGGGCTTAAGCCTTTAAGAGAGCCAGCTCACATCAGCGCTGGGTCACGTACCAGACTGTCCCTATGGAACGCTCCGTATGCACCCAAGGGCTGTTCCTAGCATACCCATAATGCTTTTGGAGACTACCCCAAAACATTACTCTGAAGGGCTGGACTGCTGTTCTGAGTAATGCTTGGAAGAGTCCCAGTTTCATAGGAACAAAGGAGACAAGCCTTACTGGGCACTGAAGTGTGAGATCTGAGAGCCACCAGTCTGAGCTCTGAGAGCCCAATGGGATCTCAGACCTTGTGTGTTCAGGAGATTGGAAGTCACTGGGATGACAAATACCACCCAGGGCTCTGGTGTGACTGCAAGCGTGTTATTTTCAAATTGAGCTGGATCAAGCCAGATAGCAGGAGGATGGGCAAGGGTCAAAGCAATCATTTCCCTTCCACAGCTGGAATCACAGCCCAAGCTGGGGGACAAACCCAGGACCACTGCCTCACTTGTCAGTACCCATCAGGATGCAAATGCATCCGGCTTTGTGCACTGTCAGAGGAGAGAACAGACTCGCAGTTAATCATGGGCACATTTTCCAGTGGGCTTATCTCCTTAGAGGAAAGGTGGCAGGATGTCTGGGTGTCTGTCGCAGCTCAGCATAATACAGTAAGTGAATAAACAAAATATCCTAGCGGAGTTATAAATTGTGGTTCCAGAGTTCTTGGCTTTGAAAGATATAAATAGTAAATGCCTCTGGGCCACAAGACCTAAAGGCATCCAGGAGAAAGGCACGAGGCAAAGAACCAGCCAGACACCCCTTTGTCAAGGGCACTCAGCCTTTTCCATTATGTCCCAGATAGATTCTTCTCAAAGGGCCTATCTCCCAGTCTCAGACAGAGAGAGACAGAGGAGGTCCCTGATGAAGAATGATCTACCAGTGCTTCATCTTGTAGCACTCAGAGGCCCAGGTCCATGACAGGGACATACACACTGGGTGTGCAGAGCCAGTGCTTTTGTTACAGCAAATCTGACTTGCAGGCAAAGGAAGGACCCTGCCCACAGGCGTGCACTGCCATCGGCATGCACAGGTCACTCCTCCAGCAGCAGCAGGGCTGGAGCCCACCTCCCCCCTCTCCCCATGCTCTGGGATGTGCAGGCACTGCACTAGGGTCTGCTGCACGGGCAACTCCATCTCACAGAACTCTGAACAGAAATAATCTTAGCCCAGACAGCAAAACCATCATCTGCTCTGCCACTGTGACAGGAACAGCTCCTTGACTCCAGGGGTTTGAGTCCAGCCTTGAGGCGGCGCCAACACACCTCTAGCATAGCACCCATGGTTGTGACTGTGGACCCACGTGGCTCTTGTGGTCCTTTGGAACCTCTCCCGGGGCAGGAGCCAGCAGCATCAGTCTGAGCCTTGCACTTCTATTCAGAAATCTGAAAGGAGGCCTTCAGACACTATTCAAGACCACCGGGAGCTACAGGTCCACCCTGTCCTACATTCAGAGGCACAGCACCATCTGGTTATTTTGGGTTGACCACCTGCCTCCTCTCTTGACTAACAGCACCTCTTTGCCAAGAGATTGCAGTGGAAGGGCTGCAGGTAGAAGGCACCCGGCCAACACCTTGGAGAAGTGTGCTCAGTGTCCGGGACAGTGCTGCCCTTGGCCTCCTGTCCCTCCACCTCTGGCTCAGCCCCACCTGCGTGCTGCGGCATCCCTGAGAACAGGATGGTCCAGGCAGCTTATCCTCTCCTGGGAGCACCAGGAACTCCAGCCAGAGAGCTAGATCCTGGCAGCACACAGCAGCACAAAGAAACAGAACAGTCATCAGCAGCTTGGACAGCCCTGGGCACTGCACAGACACAGTGCTGGCCAAGACATCAGGATTCTCTTTCTCCATTAACTCAAAGCACTATGGGAGTGCTGGCATCCACCTGGAAAGCCATCAGGCACGAGGAAACTTCTCATCAAGTAGGGCTGCCGCTGCTCAGCATTTGCTTCTGGGAGGCTTAGACCCCTGATTCCCCTTGAAATAACAAGCCCATTTGTATTCAGTATTTTTACGCTTGGAAGGAGGGCAGAGGATTTTCAGGCTTGGCTTGCTCCCAAGGAAGTTCATTTGCACACGTTGCCTTGGCTCAGTTGGGCTGGAGTGGTGACAGTCTGGACCACAGAGGGCTTAGGCTCTCAGAAGACAATGTCTAGCAGCAATGAAAGGAGCAGAAAGGTGGAATGAAATGGTCTTGGGCCATCCTGATGCAGATGACCCCTTCCAGACAGCACCCTTGGGGCCCACTCCGGCCCCTTGCAAGAGCACTCGAGCACGCCCACCTGACACTGGTCTGCAAGGCATCAACTCTTCAAACACTCACTGGCTGCTGGCATGTCGGTTCCCCCACCAACTCCCACCACAGAGGAATAAAGCTGTCAGCAGCACTTGCAGTGCCAGGAGGAGCAAGCAAGCCCGATGATGAGCGAGAAGAACATTTCCTGCTCATGTGGAAAAAAAACTTCCACCCGCAGTGGCTTGCACTGGGCCACAAGTGACTGCAAACCCAACCACCCAAGGCCCACTGCTCTGGAGACACCCAGGCAGGACCAAGCTTCTCCCCTGCAAGGCGAGCAGCAGCACTTCAGCTGGCCATGAAGTCCTGGTGTGGCCAAAGGGGAGGGTGTAGGAGGCACACAATGCAAAGAACCCTGCTACAGAGCTCCGGGGGCACGGCTGGGTGCCAGCTCCAGGCCCTGGTCACCAGCCCAGCGCCACCCTGCCTGGGCGCTGAGGTGGCACTGGAGCAGGGCACCAACCTGCACCCTTACCGCTGCCTGGCCCGTCCACGGTGCACATGTGTCGTGACCGGCGCCGTGTCCCCGTGGGGCAGCCCTCGGCACCCGCAGGCAGCGCCTCTGCAAAGCTGCTGTCACCAAGCGCCGCGGCACAGCCGCACGGGGCTGCGACTGCTGCGTGGGGAGGGAAGGGTGACCTTGTCCTATATTTTAAAGGCCACTTTTCATCTACAAAAAGCAGCCAAATGAGGGCAGCAGCAGGGAGGAGGAGAGATGAGCAATGCAATGCGGCCGCCAGGCAGAGGCAAAAGCCTCCGCACTCAGCAGCGCTCTCTCCCCTCCCTGGCACGGCGGGCGGCTGGAGAGGCGTCCGCTGCTGACCCCATCTCTACTCCCCCTCCTGTCCTGCCCTGCTCTGGGACAGCGAGGGACGTGTGGGGAACAGGAGCTGCGGGGTGCAGGGGGAAGGGCAGCAGGGCTGTGCCCAAAGGGGCAGAGCAGGGATGTTTGGGTCACGCTCACAGCTCTGAGTCAGGGTTTGCTGCAGCCCCCCCAGCACCCCCTGCCAGGCTGTCAGCAGCCGCAGCCCCCTCGTTCCTGTGTCACTCTGCCAGCCCTGCGCTGTGTCTCTGGCGCCCAGGGAGTCTCAAACACCATCAGAAATGTGAACCAAGACCTCAGCACATCCCGTTACCTGTCCTGCTTGTGGCAGGCTTTATTTTCTCAATGAGAGGTAAGAATTCTCAGTGAGATCATGTTGTGGTTTAAGGGTGAACAGACTGAGTGGGAAGGGCAGGTGGTCACCCCAGGAGCCTGAGGGGTCAGAGGGCAGCTGTAATTCCCTCTCCTTCCATAAAACAAGGAGGCAGGGAGGTCGGGGGGCTCTTCCTTCCCCAGCTCTGCTGCTGGGACAGCATCTCAGCAGGGCTGGCCCTGACTCCACGTGCACTGCGCGATCCATTGCCACCCGAGAACGGGTTTGGGATGGAGCTCTCTGTCCTTCTGCCCTTGATATTCCTTTTGCTGCTTTTCTTCTGTTATCCATTTAATCTGTTACAGTCTTAACTTCCAGTCTTGGGTGAGGCATTTTTCTTTTTCCTCCTCCCCTTTTTCCTTTCCCCTTTTTATCCTCCCCTGAGAGACAGGCTAACCCTGCTCTGTTTTTCACGAGGGCTTGCCCTGAGCCTTAAACAGAGACAGATCGCCAAGCTGGACCATCACAGTCCAAATATGTCCCCCATGCTGGTTCAAAAAATCAGGAGCTAAGTGGAGAAACTCAAATGCATGTTCAGTTTTGCCAGGGAAACACAAACCCGACTGTACCACGCAGACACCTCTCCATTCACTTCCCGAGGGTCCTCTGGGGATGTGTCCTCTCCCTGTGAGCAGTGGGAGCCTGGGGAAAGGGCTGGACTTTGGCTGTGGCTGTGCAGGGCCTGGGGAGGAGGACCTCGGCTGTCCCATCCGCTGGTGCAGGGCTAGGGAAGGAGAGCTCCTCCGAGCATCTGCTGGGGCTCAGCCTCAAGCTGCAGCTGTGTGATTTCACTCCAGGCTCTGGAAAGTGCTTCAAACATATTCTTAAGCATTTTGCTGCTTCAGAGCTTTAATGATAGTGCATCACTTGGTTGGCAGGAGCTGAGAGCTTCCCTCCTCACTAGCAACTGAGCACCAGCAGAAGAAAGGAAGGCTGCGTTATGGGTTGATGCTCTCCATTCAGTCTCCCATTTTCTGTGAGGAAAGACAGCCCAAGTGCAGCCATTCAAGAAGGCTGCAGAGCCTGCTCTCCAACCTCCAAACGGGCAGGCTTGCTCAGGTTTAATCAACTCAAGAGTTTCTAGAAAAAAAGGCCAAGATGTCTTCAGAGAGGAAAGGACAGGGGAGGTCAGAGACGAGGGGACATCACAGCTTCACCTTTAATGCCTCTGACAGAGGCGAAGTGTTGCTCTGCACACAGACACCTGCTAACACCCAACCTCGGGCACCGCAGAGCCCTCGCCGTGCCTTCCTACCAGCTTATGTGCAGCTACGTAAATATCTTAGAAGAGGCATCTGAGCATCGGTCTCGGCTGTGGTGTGAGGGCAGGCTGGAAAGAAGCTGGTGCATTATCATTCCCTCCCATCTTTCCACACTCCCAACCTCTCCTAAAGTTGATGGTCCCACAAGTTGACATGTCTTCTCCCAGGCTGTTGGGAGCCCATGTCACTGGGGATGAGGGAGACAGCACTGGGGGAATGTTTCCAAAACACCAGGGTGTTGCTCAACAAGTAGAGGGTCAGTCCATGAGACTGTGGCTATTCAGTGGACAAGGCTTCCTGGAGATATTCTCAGAGAAGTTCTCAGGTGTTTTTGCCTTCAGAAGTAGCCACAATTTGAAGCAATTTCCAAGAAGGTGTTGTCCCCTTGGTGGCACAGCCACTGGCTCTGGGGTCAGACCTGGGCTCTCCTTCCTGGAACCAGCTCCTTGGGGATGGACTTGAGGCAGCAACTCATGAAGGTCTGAATGGAGGTCATGTGAATGGAGGTTCATTACAGGAGACATCAACCTACTCTTAGTGCCACAGCATTGACTCCTACACTGCATTGTGTCAGCTGAGACAACCTGAACAGTGACTATACAGTAATACAGAACCACTACACAGCAGCAGGGTGGCAAAGAGGCATCAGGATAAGCTGGGCCCAAGATGGAGAAAAAAAGACAAACAAAAAAACCTCAGTCACAAAGCCACTTCTGTGCAAAGCTACTGCAAATCTACCCCGTGTGCCTGGAAGGAAAGGTAGGGCAAGGAGTTCTGAGGCTGTGCTGAGCTTCAGAGGTACAGGACAAGCTCCTGTCTGGCCCTGGAACCCATCGAGGAGCTGTTAAAAGCTGCTTTTCATTGCCTGACGGAAGCAGGAAGAAAACCCCGCTGCTGCTGCTGGAAAATCGAGCCCTCCCCACAGCTGCAGGAGCAGTTTTGTTGCTGGCTGTTTTTACAAGGGGTTAGGCGAGGTTGGTCATTAATATTAACGTCTTGGTAAATTATGCATAATATGCATGAAGCATCCCCCAGTGATGCGTTCCGAGTTGTTAGCCAGCCTCCCGCGAGCAGCAGGAGCCTGCTCACAGAATCGGAGGCTGCATGTGGAAATATTTGATCCTATTAAGAAAACAAAACTTAAAGCAAAACCGGAACCAGCCTGGCATGGAGATGGACCCCTTCCCACCAACAGACAGCAGCCTGCAGGATAGAGGGGACAACCAACACTGGCACCTTCCTGCATGTGTCACAGAGTAGCCGAAGGTAGCATCTGTCTACCAGGCAGAGAGTAAAGGAAAGGGCCACCTTCTGACCACCCATCCTCTGCCCAGGATGGATGGACCCTAAGCTAGCAGTGACAATCCATCACAGCCTGGATCTAGTCTTCCCTATCTCCTCACTTTGCTTGCTCTAGTTCTTTTCTCATGAGCTGTTTGGCTCCTTGAATTCTGCGCCTGTCTCTTGTTACTGCTTGTACAAGCCCAAATTGTATCATCATCTTATCAAGCTATTCACTTGATTTCCTGGTACACTGTGTCCTCGTCAGGAGGCAGCTCCTTGCAGCTTAGTGCTTCATTTGGTACAAGCCAGACAAATTGTGTTGCAATAAGCAAAGCAACTCTTATCTGTCACCTGCCATGTGCTCTCCAACACCCCGCACAGCACCAGGCACATGTGCAGATGGGTGTCTGGACTGGCTGCTTTGAGCCTTCACTCTCAAGCCACAAACACAGCTTTACTGTGGTTAGCAGCCCCGGGCAAGCTGCTGGGTGCTGCTCCCCTGCTACATGTCCCACACACCAGCACAAAGCCTTGCCCCGAGCTACCAGGGCTGTGCTGCTGTGCTTGCCGAGCAGCTGGAAGCAGCAAAGGGACCTCTGCTCCTTCTATCATCACTGTGACTGCGTCACTCAGGTCATGCCCCGCAAGGGACCAGGACCAGGACATGCTACATGGAGAGCAAAACACCACCGGGGCACCCCACTGGTCATCCCACCCCATGTGGTCCAGAGATCACATCAGGGCCCTGGAGCTCCCTCCTTGCTTGTCCTGCAATGAGGATGGAGGCATAGACAGAAAGGACTTCACAGTTGAGGGGGAGCAGCCTCTCATGGGCTGTTTCAGTGCTGAGTGGGGAGGGACCACACCAAGAGCCACAGCTTGTCCTCCACCACTTAACCCCAAATCCCCATGTCAGCACCAAGTGCCACACCTCGAGCACAAGCCCGTTAGCCAAGAGTCAGTCTCCAACATCAGCACCTTGTTTCCAGATGCCTCACGCAGGCATCTGTGGCAAAGGATATCAAGAAATGATGAAGCAGCAGAGATTGCAAAAGGGAAAGACAAGACACTTGGGGACTGAGGCATTTTTAAGAACCTGCTTAGCCCATAGTGGGCAAACTGCCCTCCAGTTCCACCAGCTCCCATGAGCATACCTAGCAGGGAGGGACAAGGACTTGTCACTGTCACCTGCAAACTCCACAGACCCCTCTTCACCAGGTCCCATAGCATGGGAATCATAGAATCACAGGATGGCAGGGGTTGGAAGGGACCTCTGGAGATCATTGAGTCCAACCCCCCTGCCAGAGCAGGGTCACCCAGGGCAGCCCACACAGCAACAGATCCAGGGGGGGCTGGAAAGTCTCCAGAGCAGGAGACTCCACAGCCTCTCTGGGCAGCCTGGGCCAGGCTCTGTCACTCTCACAGGGAAGAAGTTTCTCCTCATGTTGAGGTGGAACTGATGATCATAAGCTGATCTAAAGCTCTCCAAAGGTAGTAGGAGGCCTTCCTTTTATTTCTGAGAGCTTTAGGTCAGTTTATGTAGTTTGAGCAGTTGCTTTAGTATATATAAATAGTCCTTTAGATTAGGTCCTAAATTTAAAACAATTTCATAATGAAAAGTAAAGGCAGACAGAGGAGAATTTTGCTCCACCACATGATATCACCGTAGAAGATTCTACTGTACAGAGCTGTGGGAATTGAAAAGTCCAGCAGAAAGGGTCACACAAGAAAAAGATGGTTTCAGTCAGGGGTGCACCACAAAGTGCCTCAGTCTGCTGGAAAGGACGTCCTGTGTTTTACCTGTGGACAGCAGCTCGCTTCCATCACACAGTTATACCACAGCCACTGAAACAGTGGAGCTGAGCTAGCTCCTAAACTTTGGTGTGTGCTTTATGCAAAGAAATGATGGGGTAAGGTATCCCTTCAGGGGGGAAAGAGATCTGCTAGAGGCATGAGACAATCCATGATTTCAAGGGATTGGTGTTTTGGTGTCTCTAGTACCAAACCAGCTGCATGATTTTCTACTCTGCTGGGGGGTAAAGAAATCTAAAGCTAGGGCAAAGTATGTGATCCTCAAACATGGATAGCAGTTATTAAACGTCTTTCTAATGAACTGGAGTGGTTCTGGTCATCAAGATACAGACTGTCTTGGGCTATAATAGAATAATAAAAATTAGCAAGCTCTGAAAGTCACGTTTGCTACCTTAAATGCTCATGACAGCAGAGATCCTATGACAAATAAGATGCTTTTTCTCAGAGGGGACACATTCTGCCTGGGAGAAGTCTCCACACCAGCCTGAAAAGTATTGGCTAAAGATCTAAAGCCCACGAGGCAAAAAGGTGAGTGCTGCTTCTCGGTCTGTTTTGGCTCTCTTCCTTTTGAGCTTAAAATCTGTGCTGGCCCCCAGGAGCAGAGTGGTTTCATCTGTTTCCCTTTGGGAAACACAGATGCTGCAGCTGCACTGAGCCATGGCAGCAGACTGCTGGAGCAGGATGGTTTTTGGGTCTGCTGCTCTGGGGCCACAAACAGCCTCTGTGGAGAAGACTCAGGATGACTAACTCAGCTGTGAGCTGTTGTGACTGATCTATAAGGCTGCAACTGCTCTTAGCTCGCTTATAAAGTGGGTAAATCACAACATCCCTTTAAATGTCAAAAAGCTGCTTTTTGTTCAACCCCTCTCCTCTTTTCTGTCCCACAGACAAGGGGCCTCCTGGAGAGGGAAAGATTGAGAGATCAGACCCTCTTGAGCTTTGGTTTTGATTTGCTTTGAGGTTAAGGTTAAAGCTGACATCCTGCAACAGTCTCTTTGTTTAGTGGGTGTTGAAAGATACTGTTTGGCACTTGGGTGCCTTTCTGGGAAAAGTGTTTCTGTTGTTTTATTTGTTGTCTTAATTGCTCCTTGGTGAAAATCAAAACAGAGAAAACTGGTGTTAAGGATTGTATTGGGTTTGTGTGGCAAGGTTTTGGTGTGTGTGTGTGGCGGGGGGTCTAAAGGGGTGTGGTTTCTGCAAGAAGCTGCTAGCCAGACCCACCACTGGCCAAGGCGCTGAGCCCATCAATGATGGTGGTAGCACATCTGTGATAACATTTAAGAAGGGGGAAAAAACCTGCTGCATGACAGCAGCTGGAGGAGATGAGTGATAATATGTGAGAAAAACAACTTTGCAGACACTGAGGTTAGTGAAGAAGGAGGAGGAGGTACTCCAGGCACAGGAGTGCAGAAATTTCCCTGCAGCTCATGGTGAAGATCATGGTAAGGCAGACTATTCCCCTGCAGCCCAGAGAGGTCCATGGTAGAGCAGATACCAACCTGCAGCCTGTGGAGCCATGCTGGGGCAGGCGGATAGATCTGAAGGAGACTGTGACTCTCCCATGGAGAGTCTGCTTTGGAGCAGGCTCCTGTCAGGACCGATGACCCTGTGGGGGACCCATGCTGGAGCAGTCTGTTCCTGAAGGACTGAACCCCGTGGAAAGGACCCACACTGGAGCTGTTCCTGAAGAACTACAGCCCATGGGAAGGACTCGCATGGGAGAAGTTCATGGAGGACTGTCTCCCATGGCAGGAACCCTGCACGGGAGCAGGGGAAGAGTGAGAGGGAAGGAGCAGCAGAGACAATGGGTGACGAACTGACTGCAACCCTCATTCCTTGTCCCACCCCTGTGCTGCTTAGGGGGAGGAGGTAGAGAAAGTTGGGAGTTGAGCCTGGGAAGAAGGGAGGGGTGGGGGAAAGGAATTTTAAAATTTGTGTTCATTTCTCATTACCCTATTCTGATTTCATTGGTAATAAATTAAACTTCCTCAAGTCACCTCTGGTTTGCCTGTGACAGTAATTGGTGAGTGATCTCTCTGTCCTTATCTTGACCAATGAACCTTTTTTCCTTCCTTTGTCCTGATGAGAGGGAAGACTGATAGAGCAGCTTGATGGGCACCTGATGTCCAACCAGTGTCAACCCACCACCAGGATGGAAATACAAAATGAGGAGAAACATGTTGCCCTGTATAACTATTTAATCTGTGGTTCCCACCAAGGAGATCTGGCAACATAAACTGAAGCTTGAATGTTATTCCTGCACAACTGCCATAGGAGACACAGCTCTGCAGTGGTCTGTATTTCTGTAACTGCTTGGGGAGGGGGAAAAAGTGTCATGTCAGTGCTTAATATCGTGGATTCTTCACAAGAATCTGGTAAAGTACAATGTAAAGACACAGCGGAGCTTCTGAAAATGTTTAGTTGCTGCCACAGCATCATAGGAGTACAGTATGAGTTTCATCTCAAAACACACTTGAAGGTACTTCTAAATATTTGGCAAGTTAAAAGTAGCAGCTTCTTGCAGTTTTTTTCTATTTTTTTTTTCCCCTCTCTCTTTGTGAAGGTGTAGTTTGGTTTAGAGTTGAGTTCTTAAAGCAGAGAAATCCTGTTGGATACAAGCTAAACCAGCACTAGAAAATGCAATAAAAGGAGTCATGCTCTGTCTGAGAGGGCTGAACTGGGAAGGAGCCATCAGCAGGGGTAAACCAAGCTGGTTTGTACCTGTGGGGAGTCAGGCTGTGGTGCAGGGCATCCATGCAACCTAATGGTGAGCAACTGGCTTCTTTAGGCTTTAAATACCTTAAATAGTGGCAGACCACACACCAAGGAGAATTTTAAACCAAAAGTAAAATATTGCTTCTGTGTTCTCCCCAGAGATAAAGGACTCATAAGAAGCAAAGCAGTCATGCCCTTTATTACTGGTAAGGCCACTATGGGTTTTTATAAGATCAGAAAATGTCTCTTGCACTGGAAAGAGCGTGTGGGGAAAACAACTGCTTGAATGACAAAGGCAGGAGATGGTGACACCTGCAGAATTTGAGCTAGCTGACAGCTGCTTTCCCAAAAGACCAGTATCAAGGAAGAGACTGTAAATCTGCCAGTTCAAAGGGGATCACTTCCTATATAAACAGATACAGAGATAAGACTCAAGCAGAATGAGGTTTCCCAAACTATAGTTCTTCCAAGAATAACTTCCTGAAATAACACGGTGTCTATTTAGTTTTAAAATATTACACTTTGCTATATTTAAAAGGGACCTGGATTAAATGCTGCAGGGAATGAAAGCATTTGCCAGATCTAATTTGGACATTAGGAAGAAGCTCTTTACTGTGAGGGTGGTGGAGCACTGGAAGAGGTTGCCCAGGGAGGTGGTTGAGGCCCCATCACTGGAGACATTCAAGGTCAGGCTTGATGAGGTTCTGAGCAACCTGCTCTAGTTGAGGATGTCCCTGCTCCCTCCAGGGGGGTTGGACTAGGTGACGTTTGGAGGTCCCTTCCAACCCAGAGCATTCTATGATTCTAATAACTGTGTGATGTGCTAATCACTAGAAGTCTTAAAACCAAAACAAATAAACCAACCCTAGAGATCCAAAGACTTTGGAAAGACAACAGTAAGCATTCTCCTCCCCCCCCTCGACTTGTTTTCCCTGAAGCATTAATTTAAGCAGCTAACCCTGGCAAGCAGGCTCTCCCAAACTGCGCAACACCGAGTCACAGTGACTGTCTGTGTGCACCCAGACAGATGCTGCCTTTCTTCATCCCTCATTGAAGAGTGTTCTGCTCAAGTCTGTCACTTTGCATTTCCCATTGGCTAAGCATTTATTGCAATTTAGTTATTGAAATTTAGTAGATGTGGTCTAGTAAATAGTGGCTTAGCAGCTGTGGTAACTTGTCACCATACCTTAAATTACTCATGCATCTAGTTTCCCAATTTAAGTCTTTGTCTGTCTTTGTGTTCACAGAAGCACCCTCTGAAATGTCAATACGTTACAATGCATAAGTGATAAAGCAGACAAAAAGATAAAATTTTGAGGCAGAAGTAGGTAATGTTCCATTAGTGGCCAAGGACCATATGGACAGTTAGTGATCTTCGTGGTTCACTGGTGTGATAGTTGTTACAGACCACGAAAAGAAATTGTAGGTACTGTGTTTGAATTGACCCGTTCATAATAAAGCACACAACAGGGAGAGTTGTGCTGATACAATCCTACCACTGGTGGAAATCCTGCTCTGGAAACAGGCTAAGTCTCTGCCTTGCAGTGTGTTAGTAGCTTCGGAATACGGAAAGTGTACTGGCTGAGAGTCAAGTATCTCCAGTTTTCCTTAAACAGTTATGCCTGCCTTTCTTCTGTAAGGACTCCAAGCTGCACATAAGCCTCTTTAAAATTACATCACTTCATGCTACATCTTTAATACATGTATTAACTTGTGAGGCCAGGGATGATAAGAAAAGGAGTGAAAGATGTTCCTTTGAAAGAAAAGTGGATATTGATTTTGTTACCAGATGATGAATGCCACTTGCTGAGAATTCTCAGATCTCCTCTAAAACTACCTCAAGTTGCAATTTTTCATACTGAGGTTTAAAAATTAATATTGGTAGCAACTGTGTGGATAGGAGCTCTGGTTTTGGGGATTGTTTATTTATTTATTTAAGAAAACCCGCTATTGGTTTAAATTGTAGAAAGCATTTGTTTCCTGCCTGCAAATTCAAGATCTCTGGGCAATTATGTGATCACATTGTTGTTTCTGCTTTCAGGTTCAGGTTTCCTGCAGCAGGATGGCTTCAATTATCTCTGTAAATTAGGATTTTTATTTTGTGATGTTAGAGGTCTTTGGTGTAGATTCCCCAGGAAGAATCTTTCTGTTGTTGCCTGTTGAGAAAGAATGTAAGTCTTGATCTGGATTTTCTTAACTTCACCATGTGTTACAAAAACACAGCAATCATCCAAACTCTTTCTCTTTTTAATGGCACTCAGGTAGAAAGGCAGATTGCAGGACAGAGCCTGGACTGAACAGAGACTGAATGAGCTGCACTCAGAGCCCTGGGAAGTCAGCGGGCTGGGTTGGCAGAATGAGCATCTTGCTTCTGAGAAGCTGTGTTAATTTGGGCTCTGTCCAATCCCTGCAATGTGCCCGTCGGTTTAGGTTCAGCTGCCACACTCCAGGACTTATACCTGTGGATCAGACCTGAATGAAACACGTGGCTGAAACAGAGGATGCTTCCCTAAAGAGATAACCATGGGAATGACTCTACGGCTTTGTTCCTACATCTCTCAGGGTAAGAACAACCTTCCTACGTGTTTGTAGAGACCACGCTGTGAAAAAGCCATGAACATGAGGGAATCAATCCTGTACCCTGTGGGGCACAGTGCATGGATGCAGTCTTAGGCAGTTCCACACAGAGTGGTGCTCCTCTGGCATCCACCACATGCTTGTTCATCTCTGCAGGTGGCAGAAAGCTCCTGACTGTATTTGAAAGAGAGATGTGAAAGGGAAAGGCAAGAGTCAGAAACAAAAGAAATACACTTCTTAGATGTGATCTGATGAGCTAAACGTTACTTTTGTATGTGGGCTGTATGTATCTTTGTCATTGGTTACTAATCCTTACCATTTACTGTGGTTTGGTTTATTCACTGCTGCAGCAATAATAGGAGTCATAAATTTGGTCATGAAACAGAGGACTGTCTATTTCTTCTAGAAGAAAGGAGTGACAACAATAGACAGTGAACTGAATTTTCTCTCCTCCTGGCAAAGAAGTTAAGTAACCTCAGGATGGCGAACTGCTCACTGCAAGAGGCAAGAAATGAGTCATCTTATTGGTGAAATATTTCAATAAATCAGGGATTCCCAGCTCCTCCTGTACAGAATGGACACAAGGAGCTTCTGTTACTCTTAGATACCTTTTTCAAAACATCTCCCTGCTGTGTGCTTGCTTTGCTTGTTGTCCCTTAGCTTCTACCTGGTGTCTGTGCCCTTGAGTTACAGCACAAATCTGCATTAGCCTCATCCACTCGAACTGTGGCAGCAACTGTTACCAAGCTTTGAAAACCACCTGACTTGTCTCCTGAAGGGAGGAAGGATTCATTTTGTGTTGGAGGCTCAAAGGCAGTGTCTGCAAACAGCTAGGAAGTGTTGAACATCAGGATCCCTGGACTCTCTAGCCTGTAGTTTAGGAGCAGTGTGCAATCAAGAGCAGAACAATAGCCACAAACCCGGTGTTGGTGGTAAAGCTGTGGAATGTATGATCTGAAAGGCAATGGAACTGAGGGGAAATGGTCCAAGAAACTGTAGTGCAGGGGGAAAGAGGTATGTGGAAAGGGATTTTATTCCTTCTCCAGTTCTGCTGCCAAAGATGCACTGCTAATGGGTCAGGGCCAAAATGATCAAAATGGTAATATGGACACACCTCCTAGAATCACAGAATGGGGGGGGCTGGAAGGGACCACTGGAAACCATGGAGTCCAATCCCCCTGCCAGAGCAGGGTCACACAGAGCAGGTTGCACAGGATCATGTCCAGGCAGGTTCCTGAAAGCCAGGCTGTCCCCTAAGGAGTTTCTCTGGAGAAATTTCATCATAGTCTCTCTGCTCAGCAAAAATCTGTCCCTTCACCAGGAAATAATTCAAACCAACCTCCAGGACCAATTAATTTCAGAGCATTTCAAATAAACACCCTCTTTCTGCAAGGCTTCAGTCCAGCCTTGGTTGTGACTGTTGCCCTGTAACTTGGGGACTCTGCAAAATGAAACATGCTCTCGAGGGTGCTTACAGAGCAAGGAGGCTGCAGAGCACGCTGCCTTCTAGCAGTGCAAACCTCATAGCCTCTTTAGAGCAGATTTTAATAGCTAAAAAGCCTTTTGAAGAAGCAGCTGGGGATGGACAAGTCTTCCTGATGCTCCAATTCTTATGCTAACCCCCAGATGAAAGTTAAAATCTATAGCGTGGAATGGAAAATGCAGCGAAGTGAGGGTGCAAGCGTGGTGTGCAACAAAGCAGTTGGATGTGAGTCAAAGCTTCATGAATCTCCAGGCATGTTTCAGCTGCTTTGTCTACAGGTGACTATATGTAGACAGATGACTATAGATCAAGATCAGGGTGTTCAGGGGAAAAAAAGATGTTGGGTTTGTTTTTCTTTTTTTTTTTTTTTTTTTTTCTCCTGAAACTTGAGCTCCCGATTTCTGTTTTCTTTCCCACTTGGCTCAATAGAAACAAAGTATTCAATAGCAAGGCAGCTGCTTACTTGTTAAGAATTTTATGGCTTTTCTACCATGAAAGAAACACTTGGAGAAACCTCAATCTTTTCTTTGGGAGTCCAGGGTTTTCCAGACAGCTGCTCTGTGAAGATTGTGGTAATACTGACAGAGGCAGAAAAACAGGTGCCTGGTTCCCCTTTCCACCTAATGTGCTTCTTTTCTGGAGCTGCATCCTTATGTTCAAACCCAGACAGTTCTAGGAACTAATTTGTAGTTACTTTTGTATTTGTAGTTCAAAGGCAAAAATCATTAGATGGGTGGCCAGAAACCCTGGGCTATCTAAAAGCCTCAGCCTTTCCCCCTGTAGCCACTAACAAGGCTATGTCCTCCTCTGGTCTCTGGTCCAGTCACCACAAGGACGTTGCTAATTATTTTTTTTTTATTTATTTTATTTTAATATTTAAAGTGGTTTCATTGTGCCTTTCTTAGTATTTTTTCTTTGTGACTGGTAATGTGTTTTCTGTTTGGCTTATTGCTGTAATACAGGCTATTTTCTCAGTGACTCTATTAGGCACATGTCCATCATCTGCAGAGTCTGGAGAGAGAAGCACCAGCCAGAGCCACACTTACTTTTCATGTCCCTTGCTGGAAGGGGAAATTAGCTTGTGTGGTTCAATGGGGCTAGTTCTGGACTTACATAGTACATAGTAAAGATGAGGGAAAAGGAGCATTGATGCTTGCTCTATATGGATTTGGATTTCCTTCAAACATTGAGCTGGGAAATAGTTTTGGTCTTTCCCTTCTGTACAACCACCAGTCACTGAGCTGACTGAACAGAACCTTCTGCTGTGAGAGCATGTAAAGATGAGAAAGGGAGGGAGACATGAGGTTGCCTTTGGCATTCCCTCTTCCAGCAAGCTGCAGCTGGATCGTACCGGCAGTTAGTACTACCAGGATGACACGATTACAGCTGTAGAAGCAGCCCACCACCCAATGGGTTGGAGATCCATTACCTCCCAGGTCATGCCAAATGCACGTGTGCTTAAGGAGCCTGAATAAAGCAGCGTAGGGGAAAGGGACCTGGGGGTCCTGGTGCACAGCAGGGTGACCATGAGCCAGCAATGGGCCCTTGTGGCCGAGAGGCCCAATGGCATCCTGGGGTGGATGAGAAGGGGTCTGTAGGTCGAGAGAGATTCTCCTCCCCCTCTACTCTGCCCTGCTGAGGCTGCATCTGGAATATTGTGTCCAGTCCTGGGACCCTCACTTCCAGAAGGACACGGGGCTGCTTGAGAGAGTCCAGCCCAGAGCTACAAAGATGATGGAGTGGAACAGCTGCCTGCTGAGGAAAGGCTGAGGGAGCTGGGGCTCTTTAGCTTGGAGAAGAGGACACTGAGGGGTGGCCTCATTAATGGTTATAAATATGTCAAGGGTGAACATCAGGAGGCTGGAGCCAGGCTCTGCTCAGCCTCAACCAATGATAGGACAAGGGGCAATGGGTGCCAGCTGGAGCACAGGAGGTTCCACATAAATAGGAGAAAAAACTTCTTCCCAGTGAGGGTGACAGAACACTGGGACAGGCTGCCCAGAGAAGCTGTGGGGTCTCTTGCTCTGGAGACATTCAAAACCCGCCTGGACACATTGCTGTGTGACCTGCTCTAGGTGACCCTGCTCTGGCAGGGGGGTTGGACTCGATGATTTTTCAAGGTCCCTTCCAACCCCCACCATTCTGTGATTTTGTGCTGGAGTATCTAGGAAGGTCTTCCCAAGGAGTAACAGCTGGTTAAAGATGTGATACAAATGCTATCAATAGTTTTAATTTACCCCTTGGAATCCCACAAGTTTTGTGCTGAGATTGCTGCTTGTTCCACATATTCAGAAAAGTCCTGAAAAAATGGTAGAAACAGTCCATGTCAGAGCTCAGGATAAAATTATCGTGGGTGGTCAAAAGAAAACTGGACAATCAGAAGCTCCAAAGGATCTTCTTGTAAGGGGTGAATAAGTGAAAGAATGATAGATAAAATTCGGAGTCAATAAATTCCAACTGTTGCAAAAACAGTTCAAGCTGCAACAGGGGAGGTTTAGACTTCACATTAGGAGAAAAATTTTCAGAGAAAGAATAGTGAGACACTGGAATGGGCTGCCCAGGGAGGGGGTCGAGTCCCCAGCCCTGGCTGTGTTTAAGGGTGGTTTAGATGTGGTGTTGGGGGACATGGTTCAGGGGAGAACTTTGTGGAGTAGGGTTAATGGTTGGACTCGATGATCCCAAGGGTCTTTTCCACCCAGAATGATTCTGTGAAAACCCCTGACAGTGGCTGCACATTGATAGGTTCCCAGATATTGACACTTTGGAAAGAGGTCAGGGTTCCCACGGACAGGTCAAAACAAAATGATCACTTCAATGTTTAGCATAAATCCAAAAGGCAAACAGGAAAGGCTGGGAACTGCCAGAATGGGGGCAGAGGAGAAGACACAAGTTGCCATTACACTTCAACACTTGAAGTGTAGTGGGTGGGGATATCTTGACCACTTTGTGCAGTTGTGGTGAATTCATCTTACAACATACAGACATTATGATTAAAGGTTTGGAAGTTCTCCTGAGTGAGAAATGACTGAACAGCCAAGGATGCTTCAGCTGGAGAAGAGATGAGTCATATGAGGGATCATAATGGAGGAGGACAAAACTATGGATACAGTCAAAGTAAATAGGAAATGGTGATTAACTGTGCCCAAGTTATGGGAAGTTGGGGGCATCAAATGTAATTATCTAGCAGTAGGTCTGATGTAAATACAATGGAGCACTTCTTCATACAAAACATAAATTAAACTACATATTCCACTGCCAGAGGACATTGTGGAGGCCAACCACAGTGGAAAAAATTCTCCTATGGCAAATTGGACATAGAGAAGCACATACAACACATAACCCTGGAGGGGCTGAAACCTCTGCCCCTTGCACATGAGATTGTTGAACTGTAAAACCTGCCACTGGGTTCTGACACTCTTACCCTCTTTCCTGTATCACCCCAGGACACCCTGGGGACACCCAGGGATGCACCCTGGGTCTTTGGCTTTACTCAGTAACTATTCTTAGCCTTTGAATCCAGCTTTGCCACCTGCAGGGAGAGTAATCTAAATATCTACTTTACCAGGTATAGTACCAGGCTGCAGGATACCCTGTAGCAGACTCCTAGAAGTTTCAGATCACAGTTGAACAAATTCCACAAAGAGAGACTGTTTCTTTTAGTCCAGAACACGGCGTGCTCAGTGGGACAGCAGAAAATCAGATAGAAGACCCTATTCAGTGGAATAATTACCTTCAGAGGCAGAGAAGTTTCAGCTCTGTCTAGTGGGAGGTGTCTGGGATCATGGTAGGAGGGTTGGAACTGGATGATCTTTAAGGTCTTTTCCAACCCAACCCATTCTATAATTATGATTCCATATAGAGATCTATAGAAAGAGAGCTGATCACAGGCTCAGATCCCTGCCCCAGACAAGCAGAGGGAGGAATGGACCCAAAGAACCAAATCTGCATTTTAAGCAACACCCCAACTCTGGGCCACGGGGAAAGAAGATGTTCCTCCAGCTGTGGAGTTGAATCCAGCTGCCACATGCTCAGTTTTAGCCATTCAAAAATGAGTGCTCCCAGTTACCTAATCCTCACAGCCTGCAGTCAGTGGAGATGGACAGGTGTTTCCAGGCAGTGCTTTACTCCATTGTTCTTAGATACATGTCTTAGGATGGTCAAAATGCCACCAGACACTGCTCTCCACATTTTTAGTTTGTTGTTGTTTTTTTTTTTTTTTTTTTTTTTCCACTCTACATAACCAGTGTTAACCAGGTACTTCCAGTTTCCACTGACAGAGTTGGATAAGGTGAGACCTCCACAGTCAGAAGTAGGGAAGAAGGTGCACCTTGGAGCTACAGCACTGATGAGGACACTGCTAGATTGAGGGTCCACCATGTGCTGGCTGGGAGATGGAAAAGAGAGAGAAAGGGAGGGGGAGAGAAGTGTTCAAGTAGACCTGGTGGAAGGAGAATAAAATACTGCAAGGGCACCAAATTCACGGACATACCGGACCAGTCTGTCCTGGGGAGCTGCACTGTTTGAAGGATAGTGCAACATGCAACAGTGTGAAAACACTGTGGGAAAGATCTCCGGGTGGAATACTCCAAACCTCGTGATAAAAATATGGTACAAGAACAGTACTCCTGGTGCTCTGATAGAGCAGTGATGGTGATCAGACATTGTTAACTTGGATTATAGAGGCTGCAAAATTACTACAGGTAGTAACGGTGGGAGATTTCATGTGCTTGTAGACATACTAGGTTAATGCTTCACTGGGATGAGCTGTGGAGAAAAACTGTTTGGAAGCAATAAATGATTAGTTGCCAGAATTAACTAGCCTAAATTGTTTGACCCACCAGAAGAGATGTTATTCAGGATGTGGTCTGCAATGATGCATAAGACTCAGTTCCAGAGGTAGAAGTGGAAGAGCCCATTTGTATTAATGGTTACAACACAATTTTAACCCTGTAGGGGCAAGAGCAATCCAAATAAATGCAGCATGTGGATATTCAACTTCAAGAAAGGTAACTATGTAAAAATGCAGCAATTAGTCAAAAAGACCTGAAATGGAGCAGTCCAAGAAAGCCGAGATGACTACAGCTTGTAGATAGTTCAAAAATGCTGTACTAGCCGTTAAGAAATTGGTGCCCTGATTTGAGACCTATGGGTCAAAAGAGGAATTCAGTGATAGCAAGACCATAGCAGAGAACCTCAATAAAATTTTTGTATCCATTGCTAATGCTGGTGACACTGAGACATGCTTTACTCCTGTACACCAGAGCCACTCCAAAGACTGCTTTTCTGAGGACTGAGAGGTTTCCAATAGGATTCCATTTACAGAGAGAGCTCTGGATGTAATCTTGATGCCCACATGGAGCTGACCTGGCAGGGTATGCTGTGAAGATCAAGATTACTGGTGGCATGGAGAAGCACAGCCTCTTGGAAGAAGGTTGGCAGGGCTAATGCAAAGGCAAGCCCTGTCCCACAGGCCTGCTGAAGTTTGATGAGGGAGACAGTGAGCAAAGAACCCATCAGCTACATATTTTTGGCTTTTCAAACAGCCTTGGACAAGGTTCTCCACCAAAGCCTTTTAAGAACTAAGTCACCGTGGACATAAAAGCAAGGCCCTGCTATGGCCCGAGAGCAGGTGAAAACATGGGATGCAAAGGCTCGGGTAGGGCTCAATGGCCATTTCTCAGCGTGGGCAGGAGCCAGCAGTGAGGCCCCAGAGACCAGTTCTGGGACTGGTTTTCATCCCCTGGGTGACCTCAGGGATGGAGTGGTGCAGTAAATCCTCATGTTTGCAGAGGGTCCTCAGTTCCTTTGGGTGGTTGAACACCTCACTGAAGGTGAGGAAATCCAGAAGGACCTTACAGAACTGAGCAAGTGCCTTAGAGGAGAAACTGAGGAGACTGAGGTCTTCACTTTAGATAAAAAAAGGGCAGGGAGGATGGATCAGATGAAGGCTTGGATAATTGTGAAAGCAATAACTTAGCTGAATGTAGGACAGCTATTTTCCCAATCTGCAGCACTAGAACCAGGGCCACTTCATGAAATTAGTAGGAGGTTGGTTTAGAGCAGCCAGTGAGTTAGGGCAAGTCCACAGACAGCAGGTACAGAGCAGGTACTGAAGGGAATAAGTAGGGACATATGCAACAACTGTCCGTGCTGTGGGAGGACAAGGGGGGTGGACCACAGGCAGCAGATTGGCCTGCTCTCTCTGAACAGCATCAGCTGGAGCCAGAATCTACACTGGGTGTTGCATCATCTGACCTGGTTGAACATTTTTTCCATTTTTAAGAAATGAAGCAATACTCATAGACAGATGTACCTAGGAGGTGTCAACGTTGGCAGGCAAGCAGTTAATGCTACCTGAAAGCTAAACAGCAAGGTAAGAGCAAGAGGATGGAGTAGAAGCTAAAGTAACAACAAAACCTGACATTTTTGAGGGGAAATAAAGAGGGGAAAGCAGTGTCTCATTATCATAGAGAAAAAACCCCACACCAACCACCCAACCAAGCTACCTTATTCCACATTTTGGTAATGATTATTTTCTCAGTGTCACCAGGCTTTGTCACAGTAGTTGCTACTTTTTCTTACCTGTATGTCCCAGCAAGAACTTGGTCACAATCAATTAGGATGAACTTCTCCAGAACCTGGCCTGCAAATTTCTTGCCTGCTTTGCTGTAGTATGTGTCTCCACTCAGGTATCTTATGCGCATGTTCTGCAACCAAAGAAAGCAGAGTGGTAAGGGGATGTGTATTGAACTAAATGGAAATGGTCCCTTTATGCATCATTGATGGACACCCTCAAGCAGGAGCTCAGAAGTAGAACACGGGAAGGTATTAAGTATTTCTTGGCTTCTACATACCAAACATTTTGTCACACTGGCTGCTTCTGTAAAGATAAAAATAGCAGCAAATATTAAGAAGTTGCACTGAGGTATAAATGCTGGTTTGAAAAAAAAGATTTGGAGAATCCTCCGAGCCTACAGATAATTTCTGAAGTATGTAAGAGTATGCACTTTCCTCCCAATTATTGGTAATACTCAACTAACCACACCAGCTGCTGGCTCTGCATTTAAACTCAGATTTGACCCAATACAACTAGCCAGTTTCTAATCAATCAAATGTGCTGGTCTGATTTTTATGCAGCGACAGACTTCTTAAAACCAAAAAATATTGCTCAATAATAATAATAATAATAAGATGTGCAGAAAGGTATGTCTACATTTTAAGAATTGCCTTTTATTAGTATACTTAAAACCAATACTCAGATTTTCAGCTGCTGTACTGAAGTGACAGACCTGATTCTCATCTCTTTTAAAGACTGCAAAGAGCTTCTCTGATACAACTGCAGCCTGGAAAGCTGACAGCCCAGTAGAACATGGATATCTCAGGACCCATCAGGAACCATTTTTGTAATGTGAGGTTTCTGCCTGTAACAAAAGTCACGTGCACCTCAGCTGGGGAAGGCACAAGAGGAGAATAGTCACTGGAAACCGTTCCTGGCCTGGTCTATGTGACACAGTGACAAAGAAAACATTTCCTATGTAAAATAAACATCCCTGAGGCTGCGCCTACACTGGCCTGCCCAATCAGCCCTCACTGCCCCTCCAGACCAGCTCCCCTGCCACCTGCAGTGGCTTTGGCACCCCAGGAGCTGTCACAAACTGCATTTGGCCCAGCAGGTCCCTTTCTGGGCAGCTGATACCTGCCTAACATCAGCCCTGCTCAAGACAAAGCCCCGTGGCAGTTGGCATGGGCTGTAGGTGCCACTGGGACCATTTTGCCTCTTAGAGGAGGTTGGTGCTTCCCATGGCTGGTGGGTGCTCCTGGTGGAGGTGTCAGACCCCCCCTCTGCCACACAGCGAATTTGGTCTGGCCAGACACAGCAGCTTGGAACAGCCAGTGGTGGGGACAAAAACCAAGCACAAATAGCTGTGATTTGCCTACAGATGTTCTCTGCAGGGTGCAGACCCACACCCCTGCCCCTCCTCCAGGAGCTGCTCCTGGGCATTGCTGTGCCCCCTTCTCCCCATCCCTGTGCATGGGCTCCCCAGGCCACCCATACACAGCCAGGGACCAGCTTGTCCAGTCTCTGGCCTCAGATGGGATTCACAGTGTGGAAGTTGTGCCTCGGGGCTGAGGAGTAGGAGGCAGTCACCCTGCAGCAGGTGACTCCATTCCTGGTGGCTTTCCTCTTCCGTCAGAGTTCCCACAGGCAGGAGGTGGGATCTCAGGAAACATCTGCTGGGGAGCTCATCCCAGCAAGGTGGGAAAGACTTGTCTCTCACTTCATGCTGAGGACATCTCCCCACCCAACCAAGGAGCACCGTTTCCTTCAAGGCAAATCCCCTCCCAGCTGGTGTCCATCTGAGCCAACAGTCTACCTCTGGTGGTGGGCAGCAGCTGCTGGGGAAGAGCAGGAGGAAGGCAGCTATTTGTGATGCTGCTCCCTAATATTGCTGCTGAGTCTGTTTTCTGCTCAGGGGATTTCCTGAGCTTCTTGTGGTTCACCTTGGTGGGAACCTCCTGTGGACCTCTTCTCCGAGCACTTGTCTGGTCTTCTCTTAGTTCATGCAAACTTTTAGCAGGGACAGACTTGAATCTTCACAATCTTTGCACTGTAGTTCTCACTTGTTGCCTTCTTGTGTCCCAGAACACGTCCTCATCTGTCACCTATGAAAGGAGAGAAACATCTCCCCCATAGGGACAGTTACACATTGGAACAAGCTACACAAAGATGTTGTACAGTCTCCATGCTTTGAGATTTTCAAGACTAGACCAAGTAAGTCCCTGAGCAACTCTATGACCTCACAGATGACGCTGCTTTGAGCAGGAGATTGGACTTGATGACTTCCTGAGGTCCCTGCCAACCTGCATTAACCTGTGATAACTCTGAAGTGCCACCACAAGTTGCTGATACAGAGCAAGATATGCTGGATGCCTGGGGAGGTGTTCACCTAATCCTGCTACCAGTCATCACAGGGATTTTTTTCTTCCAGTGCTGAGGTTTCAGTAATACTAGTTCTCACTGCAAGGACCTTCCTATCCCCACCCCCAGCGAAGTTAAGACCATTTCAGATAAGGGATATCCCATAGCTTTTTTTCCACAGTATTTCTTCACTCCTCTATCCTTTCCAAGGCTGGGTGAGGTTCTGATATCTGGCTCACTTTTCCATCCCATCCTCTTCTTCTTCTGGCAATCCAGGCCCTGATTTGTCCAAATATGATGAAAATCTTGTGGTCTTGCAAGAAAGCCAAGCTGCCAGGTACCACTCTGACTTGATTTCGAACACAGATTTAGGTTCTGCAGATGGCTATTTGAATCAATCCAGTAGTTAAGTTTCACTGTGGATGGGATCTGCTGGTGTTCAGCATCAGGGTCGGACACCAGCAGGCTCACACAATGTTCTACTTAGAAGTTAAGATGCTGGAAGGCCAATTGCTCCAAAGTCCCCATTAAAACCAAAATTGTCACCAGTTATTCCAAACGGAGATTTACCATCACAGCCTGTCACAGCTCAGAGCCAGGGATAAAATTGGCAGACTCATTCCTCTTTAAATGTGAGTATCAAGCAAGTATATTAATGTCCTGCTTGAGATGCATCAGCTTACGAGGCACTTCATGTTGAGACCTGCTGATGAGTCACTGAATGGGGAAGGCAAGTATTAATTAGCCATTCAAGCACAAGACATGACATCAGGTCTAACAAAGAGACAGAAACCTCTCCATGGATGTAAACTCATTCTAATTTTAATTAAAAATAATGGCCAGGCTCTTGGATAAGCAGCAAATAAAATAACTTTTGGAGAGATGGAATTTATCTGAATCCACCAGGTGACTTCAGTGACGCTGATATTTATGACAGCAAACATGCTCCAGCATGACCAGTTGTGATGACCAGTTGTCATCTCAGGAGGGAAGATGAAATGGGTCTGGCTTATGAGAAGCTGGAAAGGACAGAGAATCACCAACATGAGGAAGAATGAAGCCTCTCTAAATTAATCTTTGTGTAGACAGGTTAAAAATGAGGGAAAATGAAGTAATTGTGTCTATTTTGAATGCTGCCAAACATTATTTTTGCATTTTCCCTAGGCAGCTTTTTTTCAGTTAAGAATAGTTTTGAGGTAACTGGATAACTTTCAAGCATTCCCCACCATGATGAAGGGAAAACCTGTGAAACTGGTGGCTGGAAGAGAATCGGGATCACCAAGATACTGGGTTGATAGGACAAGGGGTTATGGCTTTAAGCTGGATGAGGGTAGATTTAGTCCAGATATTAGGAAGAAATTCTTTACAGTGAGGGTGGTGAGACACTGGAACAGAGATTGCCCAAGGAAGTTGTGGCTGTCCCCTCCCTGGAAGTGTTCAAGGCCAGGATGGCTGGGGCTTTGAGCAACAGGTGTCCCTGCCCACGGCAAGGGGGTTGGAACTGGATGATCTTTAAGGTTCCTTCCAACCAAAACCATTCTATGGTCTACTTCTGAGTCTGCAAGTTCCCAAGTGAGCTTGTTGCATCGAGACATTAATTTTTATTGTTTGCATGCTCTGGGCACCACACACCATTAGTGATGGGCAGCCCACTGAGTGAGGAATTGGGCTCTTCACAAGTCCCTCATTAACCCAGGACTGAATCAGAAAGTCTAAAAGCAGATCTTAACACGAGGTTTTTCAGATGGGGTTATAGACGGAGGTAGTGCAGCAGGGCTGGGAGGAAACAGTAGGTTTTGCATCAGAATATCTGAAGGGACTCGCTGCTTCTGTTCTCCACCCAGCTATTGCACTACAGCAGCTCTGGCCAGAGTTTAAACAGGTCAGGGATCTGAACTATAAGCAACTGTAAGTCTTGCAATTCTATGCTCTAGAACAGGGGCCGAGAAGTGACAATGAAAGCAGATGATATAGGTCCACATGAAGGTAAGTTTTCTGGTCTACCTCTGCCTGTCTCACCAGCCCAGCCCAGCATTAAGTAACTCACTGCATCTCACTGGCCTTGACTTCACACTTGTGTGCAGAACTGAACTGAGGAACACAAAACACCAAGATATGGGACTAGGAGGCTCCCTCACTCCTTCCCCTGTGCTTCCAGACAGATCTCAGTTTCCTAGACCAGACAGCCTTGGTCTCTTAGCATGGGACAGTAGGAGAAGGGTTAGGTCCTAGAGAACAGGCAGAGGGAATGGAACAAAGGGTACATGGTTTTATTGATCCCAAAACCTGTTTATCATATCCAGCGTGTGACTGAAAACTTACTGTGAAGTTGTCCTGAGTAAGAGCCATTTTATTGCACATTTCCACAAAATGCTTCAAGTACTCTTCATCCAGGATCAGGTAAACAGGGACGTGTCGTCTGCTTGAGGCCTCCAGAAGGTCACACAGTATCTCCATGTCTGTAAACAGATCCATCACAATTGCTATCACCTAGCCAGGAGAAAAGAGGTGGGACAGGGGAAACCAAGAGACTGTTGAAATCTCATGCTCAAGTGAATTGTACTTTAAACTATGAATTAAGTGTTCAAACCTCCTGAGTTACTGAGTGTCTGTGACCACACGAGTGGAGATTGCTTCTGAACCTTTAACAGCCCTTACCCCACCACGGCAGATAAAATCCCTATTAATAACTATGAAGACATTCCCCAGCCATCTACCTCCTGTCTCATCTGTCATTCACAGGAAAAAAAACCAAACCAAGAAACAGCCAAAAGGGTAATAATGGCTGTGCACAAACTCTGAATATCATTGATGCAACAAGTATGTGTTGCCTTAAGCAAATACACCAGAAACACAGTGTATTATTCACTCGGTATGAGTGACTCCATAGATGACTAGCATATTAAGAAGTATCATTTTTTTCAGGAAGGACACAGTGCAGGGTAAGGGAGAAGGTATCTTGATCACCTATGTACATGTCTTGGTTCTAAGGTTACCTCCTAGGACAGCTAGACAAGAATGGTAGAGTAATGTGTGTGAGAGGGATCCCTTTCCCTGCTGGCAGCACGCCTGCTAATGCAGCCCAGGATGCAAGTGAGTTATGAAACCTAACAGGAGGAAGAAGGAACAACACTGACATTATTAAACAAAACACAAACAAACAACAAGTCAACAGCAACAAGAAAGAAGTCAAGAAAATCTACCTCACTAAACTGAAGACTTGCAAGATAAGGGCTCCAAAGGAGGGGTTTTGAAAAGGAAAAGAGTTTTAAAGAGTACAGCCAGTTCTGTATAGAATGAGATTGGAGGAGAAGGCCATGGCAACCCATCCAGCTGTGGGGATGGGTGGGAGGCAGCAGACCATCTTGGCTAAATGAATTTTCCAAAAACTGGGAGGGAAATACAGAAAACAGAAGGCAGGTCATGACAAGTACCTACTACAAGCAAGCTGACCCAGAACTAGAAATTCAAAATACACTATAACCTGCAACCAGAACAGTGGATCAAAGGAAACCAACCACAAACAGATTAAGATGTGACTGGAGAAGCTGTTTCACTGTTCCTCACAGAGTGAGGCTGCCAGCAGACAACATCAAGGTGGTTATTATTTGGATGCAGGACAGGACTGCTGGGATCCATTTGTTGGCTGTCACTGTTCGTGACATTAGGAATTGGGGACAGCAAAGGCAAGGGAGCACTTGCTGATCTGGATGATTTGTCAAGCCTAATAAACTTCAACTGAAGGTGCTTGCAGAGCAATTGGGTGACTTAGACCTTGAACCATTAACAGTTAACATTGAGAACTCAAGGAAGATGGAAACACATTGGGGGGGGGGGCTGGAAAAGGTAAAGCAGTGGAGGATTTCCCAAAAGGCCATCTTCATTTCAAAACCTGAAATAAAAGTGGAACTATTCACCAAGTGCTTTAGTCCAAGTCTTTACTATACCTTAGCAGTATATAAAGGAACAGTTTGGTACTTACAAGTTGCGTGCATAATTCTCATCACAGAATGGTAGGAGTTGGAAGGGACCTACGAAGATCATCGAGTCCAACCCCCCTGCCAGAGCAGGACAGAACCAGAGCAGATCACACAGAAATGCATCCAGACAGGTCTTGAAAGT
>JANHGN010001335.1:11537-21682 GCA_024605025.1 Megaceryle maxima | reverse complement strand
ACTTTCCAGCCCCCCCTGGATCTGTTGCTGTGTGGGCTGCCCTGGGTGCCCCTGCTCTGGCAGGGGGGTTGGACTCAGTGATGTCCAGAGGTCCCTCCCAACCCCTGCCATTCTATGATTCTCTATGGGACCTTTTGTTCTTTAGTAGAAAACTGCTAAAATTCAGTAATTAGTAAATTGAATATAACCACTATTACCAATATATGCAGCCTAGTTTTTCCTGACATTGAGGTACATATCACTCTATTTCCTAAGAACAGTTGCATTACTAGTTTACTTTTCACTTACCAGACATGAAGCTGAGCTACTAGAAACCATGAATTCAAAGTATCAGGCATGTGGCACCCTTGATGGGAGGAGGAAAAACAAAAAAAGAACAACAAAACTAAATATTAATATCAATTTCACCATGTTTTGCACCTAACAGAAATTCACTACACCAGAATCTAAATATATTTTAGCAATTAAATTTCTGTCCCTAACTGGTATATCCTTATCAGAAGCAAACATCATTTACTGTCACACTTCTGTTTAAGCTCTAGAACATGCAGCCACAGGATGCTGTAGATTCTGAAAGATTTGATGTGTTTAGAACTCACTGAGATAACATTTACAGAGGGGAAAAAAAAATCCAGAATGGAGAATTAGAGAAACATGTGGCTTCCAGCTCAGGATGTCCTAAGGTAGTAGAGAATAAAAGGGAAGTATCAACAGATGCATTGTTCCATTCTTACACTCTTCCTCTCATGTGTGCCAGCGACAGAACACTCTGCTAGCTGGGTCTTTGCTCCTACTCTGTCTCTCTGATTTACTACACAGCTGTAGAACCCACCCACAGCACTCTGGGTGCACCTTGTCTCTACACTATGATTAAAACCACCTATCAATCATAGAAACAATTTCTTTTTCCAGATTTAGCTCTACTCTGGTAGTCACAGTTTCCCAGAGATGGTTTGTGCATGTGCATGCTCACACTATTGATCTGCCTGTGCTATCAGGATGTGAGGCTAGAGATTTAGACTATGTGGCACAGAAACCATATTCCCCTTCCTCATGCTTGAAAAGCATGGACCTCTGGGCTATGTGTGCATTAAGTCCTTCAGTTGCTGTCGATCTTAAACCTTCCTCCTAGGAAGTCACCTCTGCATCTGTTTTCTGGAGAAGTTTGTAAGAGGAGCACCTAATGAGAAGGATCTGACACAATCACCTTGGCCTACTCAGCACTTGGTCTTGTCTTCTGTAGCATTCAAATGTAGCTCTAAGAAGGCCAGAGAGCATTCAGAAATGGACTCTCCAGTCAGATGTGCCCCAAGGAAGTCAACCTTCTCTTTTCTGTGTTGAATATATTCCTCCTTCCTAACTCCTATACTTCTTGGGCCTCAAGCATTACCAAGGCCATTCACCTGGTTCATGAAGCAATACTTTTCATAGCCTCTTTCTTTTTATATGTCAAGAAACCACCAGCAGAACCAAGTAAATCAACAGTATTCCTCCCTCCTCAGAGATGACTCCATTGGTGCCTAGGAGGTGCCAAGCTTCAAGCATCAGTGCCCATACATCACCTGCACCACCTCTAAACCAGCATAAAGATACTAACAGTCTATGTTTGGAGATTACACATAATTTCCCTCACCCTTTCTCCCCTCTTGACGCTCTCATTCCTATTAGAAATATTTTATGTGCCTAGAAATGACTACTTTGACCTAAAAGCATGCCAAAGTATCTCTAAGTAGGGCAAGAGTACACAGTGTTTGCAGTAACCAAACCATTTAATTAAATGAAGGTTCCACAAGCAAGATTCAAACACTTAGTTCAATAGACAGAGGTTTCTGAAGTAGAAGGTACCAAGTATCAGTCTCCCACCACAGAAATCACTCTTCAGTGGAAAGCAAAGCTCACACCTCTACTACTGGAAACATGAAAAGTTTGTAAAGACCTATTCAGTACCCAGGATGGAAGAATTTTTTCTCTAACTTTCCAAGTGTTGCCCTTCCATTTTTAGAATTCATGTTTTAAGTTCTATACCAGGACTGTCTACACTGTATATTTAAAGGAGGGAGGATGGCTCCTTTAAAGCAACAGGCTTACCCTCAGCTATCAGTTTTTTAGAAAGAAAGCAATTCTAAAATGGGGGGGGGGGTGTTGGAACACTTTATTCTGGGAAACTGACTGGTGAGAAAGATCCATCCTATAGTTAAACAGAATATTATTCCCTTCAGAATACAGAAAAAGTGTCTGGTGTCAAAGCTACCTGGGAGACTACTGAGATTATTATCAACTATCAATATTATATCTCTTCTGCCCACAGAACACATCCTATTCACACATCTGTGTACGATAAGAGACACGAACGCTTCCAATTCTGAGGACATAACTCTTCCTCCAGTTATATTCTGCACTTAAACCTCATCAGGTAAAGGATGCAAAACCTGAACGTGGACTTTCATTCTAGATCATCTTTACCACTATGAGAATTGTAGGAAGGATGCAGTGGGATAATATCCCCACATCCTGCAAAACTCCAGGTGCACTCTCTTGGTGTTCCCCTGAGTACAACAGGTAGCAAAGGTGCCCGGTGAGCTAAGGGAGACAGAAGAATCTCAAGTCCTCTAGGTAAACTTGGTCCTTTTGAGCTACTTGGTAGCCCCACTAGGATCCATCTGAAAGGTTGTTTTGATAGGGCCAGCTCTTTATTACAGCAGCCACATGACAGTGGAGCAATGAACAGTTTAAGACAGACTGAATGTTATCCTCCACTCTGTTCATCAAACAAATTTCAGCTTAGTTGTCAGTATCAGGTACCTATCCGATCCTAAAAGCTCTTCTGACCTTTCAGGTTAGGCATGAAACACTCTCCTCACAGGAAGGGGGATTTTTGTTGTTAAAAATACCCAAGTTCTGCAAGCTTTGTGAACAAAAAAGCCTGGCACAAGTAACCTTGCTATTCCCTAGGCTACTACTGTGTTCTCCTTTGAACAAGAAACAGGTGAAGTCCTAAACCAGCTCCACTTTCCCAATAAGCAGCACAGTGCAGACATCTGGGATGCTTTAAAGCACCATTTCCACAGTTTTGTCCGTGGATGATCACAAACCAGAGACAACAGAATGGCAGGTGTAATAAAACTAACTGCAGTATAATACTAGAAAGTCTCAAAACACCTCTTTTATATACTGCACTGGCCTCATGACTTGAATATCCATAGCCCTTATTTTGGGAGCTGCTGTTCTAAGGCTTAATACTGAGAAAGGCAGTTCACAGGGTTTCTCCTGCCTAACAGAAAGTCTGACATTTCACTAGGTATCAGCAGAAATGTACTGAGATTGCAAGATAGTCTACACGACATGAAATGCTATCCTGTCCTAGACCTCACCACCATACTATCCAGTCTTTATATTCTACCTCACCTCTGTCAGAGAAAAATCCCCATACCAGTCCAAGCTCCACAAGGTCACATCAGTTGTTACTCACGCCCCGACAAAAGCAAAGCAGGTCCAGAAACACTGACAAAGGCTCTATGAAGTACAGCATCTGATCACACAGGGTTAATGAGACCACGAATGGTTTTACACACGCATGGATGTACAGTTCCCAAGGCCAGCTCAGCAGGTTAACAACTCTCACAAAAAGCTAATAAGCTCTCCAGAGACCAGAGTTGACTCTATGCAGTTCACTTGGGTATCTCAACACCATTCAATTACAGCCAAGAAGCTGTGGGGGCAACAAAGCATAAATACACCAGTAGGTCTACACACCATCAGCTTTGGCCTAGGGAGACCCGAGTTGGGTCCCATGCAGCACCATTACTGCTCTGAGGGTTTCTAAGCAGTGCAATTCATCGTGTGGGTGACAAGCACCCACATCAGCATAGTCTCAGGCACACCCGTGCCTGCTGCATCACCAAGGGAGAGTTAGGAGTGAGTTGTTTCCTGTTCCTACCAGTCCCTCAGGCTGCTCTTTTTGGAGTGAGTGAGCTGCAGTCCTGGCTTAAGCAATGCCCAACTTTATTTGATAAAGGAGCAATTCATAACAGACAAAACCAGCTCCTGACTGACCTAGTTTCATGAGGACATGATGAATTGAACTGAAAGCTGGCTATCTTGCTACATGCCATGCTCCCCTCTCTTCAGTCGTGTACTCCTCACCACCTACTTTATGCCACAGTTGCTCTTCATCAGACTCTTCCGTGTACCACTTTAATTCACTAACACAGCAAAACAGTAAGTCAGTAAAAAACCAGGCCATTGTATTTCAGTGACCTAAACAGTTCACTGGAGGACATGATAATTGTCCAATCCAGAACAGAGGCAGAGGAAGATGGGCAGGCAGAGGAAGATGGGCAGGCAGAGGAAGATGGGCAGGAGAGCCTTTTCCCTTTCTGCTTTGACTCAGCTGCCCATGGAGCCACAGCCCAAAGCTTCTTCATGGGCAAAATCAATCAAAAAAGTTCCTGCCTACCCCCAAGGTCTGTGTTTTAAGGGAATTACATTTTAAACATGGGTCACATGCCTATTAAATTTTAGGGCCAATCCCCCAAACAGCTACAGCCAGAATTAGACAAACATATTAGAAACATCTTGTATTTGTATATTAAAGCAATGATTTCTTTCATGCCACAAAGAACCCAACACCACAAGCATTCTTATAATAGCAACGGGTGCATCACGCACTCTGCCAACCTCAGGGAAACAATCTTGCTCCTTCCTTAACAGCAGTCTCAAGTCAATGCAAACCCGGGTTTCCCTGGGTGTAAATTCAGAGATGGACTGGCTACAACTTGTACTACAGAGCAAAAAAAAAAAAAAAAAAAATCTGGAGAAAATGGTGAAACCTGAAGGAAAGGCTGCCTGCTGTTTGTGATATGTTTAAAGTGGGGGGGAGCTCAGAGAATTTTCTCTTTAAAACAGTAAGACAATATCAAGAATACAAGTGAAGTCATTTTAGTCAATATTGAGCTTGAAAATTTGTCCTGGTATCTTTTTCACAGACATGTTTTGAAATTCCTTTACATTTTAATCCAGGGCAACATTTATCTAACTTTGTACGATTAACCTGTTAAGTAGAGATGGTGAAACACCAGTGAAAAACAGCAAAGCATTTATTTGAGAGGCAAATATGACAAATATAAGAGAATTTATCCAAGAAAGCCTGAGAGAGCACACAGCTGGGGAGAGGTGTGTGCACAGGAAAAATGAGGTTCTAGTTTTTTGATCCCTAATGATGAATCCTGCTCACAGAGTTCTCTCACTCCTGCAACCACTGAAACCACATCACAATTTTGGAAAACCTTCTGAAAACCACTGGAAAATCTTGCACCACGTACCACACCATCCTCAATAAGCTCAGCATTAGATGAACACACAAAGATGTCACTTCAGCTGATCTTTCTCTTGAGGCAGCAGAAGCCCCAACCTGTGCTGGTGCGTTGTAAAGCCTTAAGAAATTATTTGATAGCTCAGAAATTCAGGTGAGAGGCCAGATCCAGGCAATGGGTTTACTACCAGCTAAATCACACTGACATCAGACTAAAATATTATAGAAGCTTACGCAAGTCTCAAAAACACATCTTCTCCACCCAACAGCCAGATTTGATACTAATAAAAGCAGCAACAATAGCTAAAAAGCTCTGGGAGACCTGGAAAAGCCATCCTTATTCAAGCCAATAAATATTTAAAGGAGGCACTCGTGTCTCTGTTCTAATTCTACTCTACCAAGTCAAGAGATGTGCCCTGGTTTAAGGCTGTCCTGGTCAGTAAACTGTAGAAAGTCTCTTTAAGTTCTAGCCAAACCTGCCCCAGCCATGAGGAAGAGATATAGATAACCCTGTGATCCACCTGACCCTACGTCACAGAAAGAGTTGTGTAACAGGGATGGTTCTCATACTTGCATCCCAGTTATACTGGACCTTCTTACAACTGGTCATGGGACAGGGTAGGACACAATCTGACCACAGTAAAAAGAGAAGAGATACCTGAATTCTTAGTTTATCTCACCCCTGGTAACAGAAAAGGCAACATCCTTCCAAAGTCCAGGATGTTCTGGGTTATACCCATCACATCCCTGCTCTTGTTCTCCATTGCAGTGGGCAAAATGTAACAACCCCAAGCTCCAGAGTCTGCCCTCAAACCCTTGCCATGGGAATGCTGCAGCACACTCAGCATCCAGTTGAGCATGCACTGTTGAGGTCCGACAAGTCTTTTTGTTGTCCTATTTATTGGTATAAATATATCAGATGAATTTTCATCAGAAGTTCTGCCATCAGGGTAATAGTCCAAATACCATCAAATCTGTTACTTACTGTTAAAAAATTCCTCATAGTCAGTTTTCTCCACGCAGCACGTGTACATGCGCAAAGCTGCTACCTTGATTTTCTAAAGAAAAAGAGAAGACAATACTTATTCATCATGAGAGCTTGTGAACACTACTGATTTTGCTAAGTACAATTTCCAAAGAGACCTATTTTGAGAGCCACAATCCCTTGAGATTTTCAGGAGCCACATTAAGCTATTAGATCTCCCAGGAATGACACAAGTGCAATCAATCTTGCCTCAAGGCAAACAAATGATGAAATGGTTTCTTGAATGCCCTTCCAAATCTAGTTTAATATAATACTGTCACTAAAGGGTAAAAAAAGAATGAAATGGCTTTCATAACAGACACTCCCAAGATGCCAATTCACAATTCCTGGGTTTCTCCAATAATTTTAATTGATGTATACCACTCAAAGTGTTTTGTGTAACTTCAGTTTTAAATATTAAAGAAGTGACATACCAGACACATCCTAAAAATATCTCTTTTTCTACATAAATTGACCAACTAAACTCCACAAGTGACAAAGGAATCTGAAATGAGAATGACAGGAGGTATATTCAGGTGCTTTGGCACCTCTAAGTTTGTTCTTGGCTTGTCATTGCACCAGAAACACTTTCAATGCATCATCTATAACAAAGACAGGTATGCTGAAGCTTCGAAGAGCACAATAACTGAATGCAAAGACCTTTCAGAGAAGAGCTGTCAGCCATTCCTGTTTACTAACATCAAAGGGAGAAAAATAAGAAAAATTTGGAAACTCCAGAGCTCATCCCCCTACATAAGCTAGGAAGCAGCACTGGGGTTGTTTGGGTTTTTTTTTCAATTTATTATTTTTAGTGACATATACTAGGAATCATCTCAGTGCTCACTGCACTACAGAGATGTGCATTATGCCTGTCAAATGCCACTTCAAATTACCAAAGTAATTATTTGTGTCTCCTCCAACCAAAAGAAAAAGAAGAAAGTTGCAACTGTCTCCTGCTGGGGAAACACAGGAGCCATTATTTTTCTTCTTTGAAAATCTCAGGCTTCTGTCAAAAATCAAGAATACATCTAAACTTCTTGCAGTGAAATCATTTACACTGCTTACTGAAGTTCTGGAGGTTTCCTTTTTAAAATAAACACTGCCTGGTCTGGGAGTAGAGATCTCTCCAGTGAAAGCCATTGCCCCAGACCAGGCATTACTACACATAAAAAACATACTGTAAAGAAAAATAAGGCAAGAAATAAGGGAGAAACTGGTGAAATTTAATCGTGGAAGGTTTAGGGTGTAGAAGAGTTTTGGGGGAAGGGAGAAGAAAAATGAAAAAAAAAACAAAAGCAGAGAAATATAAAAAAACTTCCCTAAGATCTCAGAGAGAGCACTGGCAAGGCCAAAAATGAACTCAAGTCTCTTGGGCCCTAACCACAAAATAACTCTCACCAAACCCAAGTTTCCTAGCCAAAAGCAGGCAGTAAAGAGCTGCAATTAAGGAGAACTCTGAATCAACACTTAGAGCTAACAAGAATCTTTATTACAACAATATGTACACAAGCACAAGGGAGAGAAACTGCTCTCTCGTGAGGTTCTGTATCACCTGATTAAAAGCAACTGATTTTAACCAAAATATCTAACTCCCCAATTATCTCTTCTTTTATTTTCTTTCTAAGGAGTGAGATGCAATCAGTGACTTGTTCAGGTAAGTCTCAGAGGATGCCCATTCAGCACTGCGGAGATTCAAAGCACCTTCCAGGTTTTAATTCCTATTCAGTTGGGCTCAGCCCTTCTTTCAAGCTGCCTCTTCCTCTCACTCCTTTATTCTGTGTCCTAGTTCAGAGAACTGACAAAGTCCTCTGAAAATTACAAAATTTAATGTAGTTCATTTCCTTTTATTTCATTCAAAGAAATTACAAATTTGATCTCCGTCTTTTTCCTTCTGCATAAGGAACTGAAGTCTCTCTTATGGAACTGCTCTCATTTAGTCAATGTTAATAACTGCTTTATGAAAGGACTACTTAAAAAAAACCCCAAAACCAACACAAAAAGAACCACCTAACCACCTATTTGTGACTCTGCCCTAGTCAGCTACTCAGGCAGCAATCTTAACACACCTCACTACCACCCATGGGGGGACCCACCTGTCATAGAAATACAGAACACTGAAAAAAGGGTTCAGAAAAGGGCAACAAAAATCAAAACATGAAAGAGTATCAGTTACAAAACCAAGTTAGGCTAAATCTCCTCGGCCCAGAGAAAGACTCATGGAATATATGACTCTGTACAATCATCACTGGAAGGAAGAGTGTGAACATACACTGCAAGGAAAGAATAATCAACATTTTTTTTAAAGTCCTAAATTAACAAGCACTAACTAAAACCAACTGTACTACTTCTTCCAAGGAGTACTCAAGCTATGGAACTCCCTGATATTGAATGCTATGGATATTATAAACTTACAGGAGTTCAAAGAGCAACTGGACAAATTTACAGAAGAAAAAAAAAAGTCCATCAATAGATACTACAGAAAAATGGCAATTTTCATCAGGAAGCCCTGAAACAGACAATTGTTGTAGGCTGGAGGAGCTCACGAGACAAGTATCACTATATACTTTTCCTGTAATGAAATTCTTTCTAGGTAACTACAGTTGGTCATTATTAGAGACAAGATGATGTCTGTGTGGGTGTTTGACTTGGACAGTAAGGCTGTTACTGTGTTTGGTGCACAAATGAAGTGGGGAAAAAAAGATACCGGCAGAAATTCAAGAAGGCTTAAGAGTCAACAAACTGAATTTATAATTCCTATTCATGTCACTGATGGCATTGCATAGATCAAGGGAGCTTCAAGCTATGGATTATTAGTCCTTACATCACAAACCAGGAATTTACATGGATAATAGAGTTTTTCCATTAAGTACTGCTCCTATCATAAGAAAAAATGTGAGGTTTTTTTTGTTTGCTCTTTAGAACTCAAAGGTATCAACCAACCAAAAGAATAATGAAATGAATGCTTTACCCATCTGCTATACTTCAGTGGTCCTGTGAAACCCATTGCTTCTATCATCCTTGTGAAAGGACCCACTTTCTCTTCAGGTTGCTGCATGGAATCTTTTGGAGAAAGCCGCTGTAAAATTGAAATATCACATACATCATTCTTAGTAATCAAATCTGACCAATCCTCTTAGTTAGAAAAGCTACGGGATTAATAAAGAGTTTTAGGGTTTTGTTTACTTTCTATGTTCAAAAAACCAAACACATATTTAGGACTTCTCTGTAATATATGTCAGGTTTTGTTATGTGATGTTATTATGTTTATGAATGCAAACATTGCATAACTAAAATTCTATCCAAATTTATCAAAAGATAATCAATTTTATCAAAAGAGAAAAACAACAGAGAGATTGTCTGAGATTGTCAGAGAGAAGTCTGAGATTACTGGATCTATTGTTCAATCAATACTGAAACTTTTTATATTAAAATTGAATCATCTCCTATGTGTTTTTAAAAGTGTTTTGCTACCTGTATCTCTATAATCCCCAGAACAATGGACCCTCCAGCAATAAAACACCATCTCTATAATCCCCAGCACAATGGGCCCTCCAGCAATAAAATATCAAACTCTTCTAACCTTGTTTGTACTGGAAAATGAGCTGCTTTGCTGGGCAATGGCTCCATTGGCTTGAATGAATCCATTGTGGGATTTAGACAGTTGGAAATGGCCAGCCTTGTGTCTCTAGGAAAAAGGAGAAGGAATGGGAGAAAAAAGAGGGCAAGGGAGAGGAAAAGAGGGCAAGGGAGAGGAAAAGAGGGCAAGGGAGAGGAAAAGAGGGCAAGGGAGAGGAAAAGAGGGCAAGGGAG